>MIQA02000564.1:0-39282 GCA_001887855.2 Sclerospora graminicola | reverse complement strand
CCATGATCCTTCCTCGGACTATGGCGACTTGCACCATAGTCCGATCCGGCTCCATCCGTGTAGCGGCCGGCACTACAGTAAGTAGTACCGTAATCCGCCCCGGCGGAGCCTCTAGGGGAGTAACTTCTTCTTTAATGTCAACCTCGAACTCCCCCAATCCGAGGCGACCATCGCATCCTTCCATCTTCAGCAGCATTGGGGGCGATATGCCTTCCCCCAATGCACCCGACACAACATCGTCAACAAATTTGACAGGTTTAGGTCTTTCGCCCGCTAAGGACTCGCGGTGATATCCAGGGTCACCAAGAGATCCGGGCACGCGCACCATTGTGGTGTAGTCGCTCTCAGAAAATCTTCCTGAGACGCGAACACCCACGGGGGGCCCAGACGACTGACTGTCGGAGGTGGTACTCCGTCCATCCGAGTCATGATCCAATCCGGCATCCGGCCGGCTAGATCGGTCACTTCCATCCGCTTGATCGTGACTGCTCGGATGTTGCATGTTGAAAGCTCACCTTGTGTACCCGTCAGTACTGGGTGGTTTGCTCTCCTGGTGGACCCTAGGGCGAAAAGTGTAAATCCGTCCAATAGGGAGATGAGGGTTAGGACTAGGGGTAGCTCCTGGGCGGAAATCGTCACCGGGGAGCTCGTTGGGCAATACACTTGAACTTTGTATAGTGCCGGCTGGACCGAGAATAATCAATCGGCCAGCTAAACCAATAAGACACTTGAAGTTTGTATAGTGCCGGCTGGACCGAGAATAATCAATCGGCCAGCTAAACCAATAACAATGAAGGGCGAATCCCAATGTGTATGTAAAGTAGATATAACTCCACACTCTTCCACAGAAGGCCAAAATGTCACCACTTCCCAATACTTAATACCGTGTTCAAAACACGGGCGACTTGAGGTGAGTATACGAAGTCGCCGCGACTCCCGGTCAGGGGACTTCCGGTGGGTTAACTTAACCTTCCCCGGGCAAACCAATAACAGCAAGAGGGGACCTTGTTAGCCCTCTGCCGTGAACCAATGAAAGCGACTTGTGTCTAGGAAAGCGAAACGTATACTGATTTATCCTATATCCAATACTCCCTTTTGTGTAACCTACCCCAAATAACCCGGCTGACCAGTCATGTGCCTTACCCGAAGTAACCCGGTTAACTCCGACTTTGTGTACCCGCCTGGCCGGTACACCAACCCCAGATGGTACCAACCCGGCCGGTACACCGAACCCAGCTGGTACCAGTCCAGATGGTACATTGTACCCGGCCGGCTCGGCCGGATGGCCATCCATCCGAGCCCCTTGACGCTGGCGCTAGCAATTCCTCGGCAGCTTCTCATCCGATCCGGGTGCCTCCTTCATCCACTAGAACAATCATCTTCTTTCAGGCTTCTTTCACTCATACTTTCTGAATTAGCCCGTCGCCGATCTGCCACCCGGCCGTCCAACATCCGTGGCCTTCCGCTTAGCCCGCCTGTTCGACTATCCACGCCACTTGTCATGTCCGCCAGCCTGATTTCCAGCCTGGTGTCGCCCGGCCGCTTGTAGGTGCGTCCGGCAGCTCCCAGATCGCGTCTTCTCATTGACCGGTCCGGGCATCCGGCTAAGGGCGACATTTCATCCAATCCGGTGCGGGCATCCATCATCATTAGTCCGTTAATTTCTGGAACACTTCACCACACCAGGGATCTTACGCCGGACTATGAGAAGTGTCTGATTTTCGGAGTCCTGATGAAGGGGCCAGCAAAAGACTGGATCCAGCAGCACATCCGGGAAGTCCGGGACGATTGGAGGAAGCTGGTTGAAGCATTTTTTTTTATTTGGAGAACAATACTGTGGATCGGGAATGCCAGTGGTGCGTCAGTACTTCCATACCAAGAAGAAGGTAGATGAGAACCATCTGGAATATCTCCATCGTTTGAATGTCGCAGGAATGAGGGCCAACATACCGGTCAAGGAAGATGCCAGCCGGTCGGAAGCTGCCCGACAAAACACGTGGGACATTTCATCAGCACGCTGGACGACCGGGAACTGGCTGACCAGCTCACGCTGCTGCGATAAAAATACTACGGAGCTGGAGCAGACGCTACGAACTTATCAGGGGGCAAGGAAGCGAGGCCCCAAGGAAGCATTTAACCGGACAGATACAGGTAACGCTCTAACCTGGATCAAGGAAGCCGGCCGCCATCCACCAGGAAGGCCCAAGCCGTCTGCATGGTCGCCCGAGAGTCGGATGCGACTAGTTCGGAAGAGGAGTATCAGCGGTCTGGGGGCGAATCCGAGGAGGAGCAGTACCGGTACCTGTTCTCGGCGGAAGCCAGTCAGCAACCCAGGCTGACATCTGGATCCAGCCAGCAGAAGGGTTTTCCGGCTCGAACTGACCAGGATTACCCCAGACGGAAGTGTACCCACTGTGGATCCATCAAACATGACGACCGGAGCTGCTAGAAGCGGCTGACCTGCAAGAAGTGCGAACCGAAGGGACATCCAGCGGAACACTGTTTGTTCACCTGCAAGACTTGCGGGGAAGTGCACCAAGCTGGACTTGCCCTATTGAGGAGTTTTACAACCAGTTGAAGAAGTGGTATGTCCCGACCAAGCATGCTGGAATGTTGCCGCCAGGGGTGGAAAAGATGTTAAACTAGATCGCTCGCCAGGTAGGAATCTGGTTCGAGCCGAGCGGTCTAGTGTTAGAATCTATGCATATGTTGGTAAGAAGGATAATCAAGAAGCAAAGCAAAGCGTAACCGACAATACATGTAAGTTTGACGATTACGTCACCCGATCCCCGAGCAGCAGGGCGGACCCTTTCCTGGTGACCAGTATACGAACGGACGAATATTAATATAATCTAGGTCTGAAGTGGTTATGGAGTTGAATTTATTACCCGGTTAATCACGGGGTTATTAGAAATACCATTGGCCGGATAAGTGGTTCAAGCAGGCCAAGGACGATGGTAAGATTAATAACCAGATGGCCACTATGCTTCTTGACGGGGAAGTCTATATTCAGCTCACGTTTTGGCTAAATCGAACTAAGACTCAGAAATGGTTAGGGTTGCCAAAAAGGTATACAGTTGGAGTCGATCGCACATGTGTATCGGGTTTTGACTGAAGCATACCAAACTTGCTGAGACGCGAATGCTCATGTCTTTGTGTCGTTTATTATCTCGCTCTGTTAAAGCTATCCTTCGCCCATTATCTCATCACACAGCTCTGCACCCTGAAATACGGACCACTGACCAGCTTGAGCCATGGATTCTTCGATTGCACCAGTGACTCGCCAACAGCAACTGGTCCGTTCAAATCCACTAGAATACAGATTCATCACGACTTTACGCACTTGAATTGGATACACTGGTGATTTGGTCATTGATGCGCGCCACCACGCAGCTTCTGCTCGGCCTCAACACGTACAGCTTGAAAGTACGCGTGCTGCATCGTGTGTAAGTCGTTCTGAACGCAGTAGACCATCCAGAAAACCAACGGGCTTTGGCGGACAGCAAATGCTTAATCTCTTGTGTAATGAACTTTACCCACGGCTTTTTCGTGTACACACCCAGAATACCGTCGCATTGCGAATAAAATTCCAAATCGTACGTAATTAGATAGTTGTCCATGCCTTTCACCTTGGCAATCTCCACGAGCTGGTCGCAATTATCGTGGCCATGAACAAACGGCTTCTTGCGGAAGATCATAGCTGCGAGCACGCAACCTAGACTCCACATGTTTAGCGAATAATCATACTCTTGCATGTCCTCGAGCATCTCTGGCTCCTTGAAGGAACGGCTAGCTACACGCAAACTGTATTCACGGTCTGGGTGGTAGAACTCGGCAAGTCCCCAATCAATCAAACGCAACTGGCGTTTTTCGCGGTCAATCATGACATTATGTGGCTTAACGTCGCGGTGCATGATACTGTTCGAGGGGAAGCAGTCACTGTTGGATATTTTACGATTGAAGGCTGTTGAATTCGCTAGTGGAGACTTTGCAAAATGTGAAATGCTACATTTAGACCGTATTGAATATGCGGAAGAGCATGAAGCCAATTGTAAGGTAGCGGTAAGGCACAGGAGCTAGCTGAAATGGATAAAGCATTCGCGTAGTGGATGTTTGATACGATTATGCATGCTTCTATCAAAACTCGAGATATACATGTAGCAACTGTATACTTTATTGACAGCCCTAACTATTCTGAGTCCTAGTTCGATTTAGTCAAAACGTGAGTTGTATATAGACTTCCCTCTTCTTGACTCTGGCGCAGGAGGATTCATCGTCGACGCCACCTTTGCTCGTAAGGTTGAATGTGAAATAGATGAGACGAAGCGACAGGAGTGTATCGGCATTGGAGAAAGTTCGTACATGATCTAAGGAAGAAAAAGAGTCAAGATTACGCTGACTGGGTCGGTGGTGTACTACTTTTCTGCCTGGTAGGATGGCTAGCCGGGCAGGACGCAATTCTGGGGATGGACGTCATGATCCCAGCCGGCATACGACTGGACTTATCTCATAGCACATTGACGTTGCCTGACGAGGTGCAGATCCACCTGACTGGTAAGCGGCCTCTATACGGTGCCCACGTCCAGTTCCTTAAGGTAGGCCAGTTTGGAACGGTGCCAGTGGGAAGGACGGTGGAAGTGACTGTGCGGCCACACGACAGGCGGCATATGTTATGGCTAACTAGGGGCTAAGTTGGGTGCCCTCGTTCGTTAAAGGGGAAGGTCACCTCAATTACATAAGCGTGACCAACATCTCAGAGCAGCTCCTCACCTTGCATGAGGATGTCATCATTGGGATGTGGCTGGCCTAGGACAAAGTGCCTCGCCGAATACGTTATGTCACTATTTGCTCAAGACGCTATATCGAGTGACAAAACCTGGCCAACCAGGCAATTAATGATCTAGTCAATGAGGAGGAGTCTGTGTGGAGGAAGACCGGACACCTGTGGTGGCAAAACCGGAGTATCGGACGCCTTCTCAAATATTGACGCGGAGGCGGTCATCGCCGAGTCAGGTTGAGCGTGTTGGTCGAGACCCTACCCCAGTAGCCTAACTTGTCTGGTCCCACCGTCTAAGACAAGTGAACAGCTGGATCAAGAAGTGAGGTAGATCGGGGTCACGTGTTCGACCACCACTGATGCTGGCTTGCCCTGCGGGGAGGACGACGCTGAATTGACTAATCCGGACCAGGATTTGGAATTAGCTGAAGCCGACCAGGATGGGGGACCAGGTCAACCCGAGTGTAGCTGGACGGAACCCCTGCCGGATGATACGGCCGGAAGGTTGGAGACGAATGATGCAGCTGGTTTGGCGGAGGCCCCTTCGGCGCAAGACAAATGTTTTGTTGGGACCGAGACTGAAGCCGACCAGGTCTGCATTCACGAAAGGGGCGACCTGTATGTCGAAGGCATGGAAGATCAGATAGCAGTGCTACCTGAGGTGACTCTCTGCCCGCCAGCAGTCACTATGGACGATCTACAGGTTGGAGACCCAGACGTGAGCACTTCAGAGGGGATAAGCAGGCTAAAGGATATAATATGGGAAAGGAGACATTTGCTGATTCGGCCCAGATAATGCACTACCTCCGGCCACACATGGGGCGCTATGCGTCATCGATGTCTGGAACGCAAAGCCGGTAGCGCAAAGGTGCCGAAGGGTCGCCCCCCAGTATAGGGAAAAGCTGTCGGAACTCATTAAAGGACTGCTAGCCACCAAGATCATCCAGCTGTCCACCTCGCCATGGGGTCAACCATTGTAATCATTATAAAGAAGAACGGGTGGATATAACGTTGTGCATTGAATACCGATTGGTGACCCGGCTAACTAAGCTAATGGTTTACCCGATGCCTTTGATTAATGATTTGCTGGAGAATCTTGGCAAAGTTTTGTGATATTGAATTTTGG
Source organism: Sclerospora graminicola (assembly GCA_001887855.2). NCBI lineage: Eukaryota > Oomycota > Peronosporomycetes > Peronosporales > Peronosporaceae > Sclerospora > Sclerospora graminicola. Next base: position 33,379 of record MIQA02000564.1, on the reverse strand, counting down.
GTGGTCTTTCCTAAAATAACTAAAATTTGTTTAAATATTGGATTTAAAAATACAAATATTGAAAACAAAATTAAATTAATATAATTTTTACTAAAAAGTGAATTTAATAATAAAAATAATTCATGATTATTTTGTACATTTGTATGAATAGATACATCAATAGATTGGTATATTTTTAAATTTTGAAAAATTCACGGGAAATATCTGCGTTGTTACGCCCTTCGGGTTGTATATATTTCATAAATTAATATAAAATTAAATAAATGTATAAAAAGTTTATTATAACTGGAGGTGTAATTAAAGTGCTTAATAAAAGGTATTTTTAAACATGTAAATAATTTTTTCTAAAATTAATAACAAAATTTTTATAAAATTTAAAAAAATTAAAAATTTAAAAATTCAAATACACGGGATATTTCAAGTAAAAAATAGAAATAAAATTTTTACGGTATTAAAATCCCCTCATGTCAAGGGGAAATATCTGCGTTTGTTACGCCCTTCGGGTTGTTTGAGTGGAACCGAATGCCGCTTGGCCTTAAAAATGTCCCACAGATACCAGTGGCTTAGAGATAACGCATTGTATGGACACTTCAAGATCAAGGCAGACCAGGATCCCGCCCTGGTCGGGGATATGTTTACCAAAGGTGACCCTGAAGCCGACCGAAAACTTCGTTTTTGGGGCGGTGGTCCTACATCGATGACATTCTTGTGACATTTAATTTCTGTGATTTGTTACATGAAAAGTGTAGCAAATGATGATTACGGGTGTAAAGTGGAATCTCTCGATTAGTGAAGTGAGACGTTTCACGGAAAAAACTAAGGTGGCCTTTCTGGGTCACCAGGTCTGTTTGCTGGATTGGAAGCCAATCCAAAAAATTGTAAGTCTTTGAGTAATTTGCCCTTCCCGCGGTCATTGAAGGCCATGCAATCCTTTTTAGGTAGCCTGAACTATTACAGTTGCTTCATCGAGGACTTTGCGGTCTACACAGCAGTGCTGTACGAGCTACGGGAGGTGGACTACCAGGATGAACTAGAATAAAAATGTGGAGCATTGCTACGGGAGTTCGAACGTAAATGAATAAGACGTAACAGGTTCAACGTCATGCAGACTCACGAAAAAGATGATCGGGAGTCCCAATAGTCCTGGACAACAGACATTTGCTGACCGAACGACTGGACGGAACTGATTTGGCCGATGTCGACTCGGTTATAACCGTTGAATTACATCTTTTCGAGTTAGTTGTATTTACATATAAGCAGATTGAACCAATGACTAAGACTGAAATGGAACTATATGAGAAAGACGGTCGTGGTATATTACTGAATTAGAAATGAAAATGAACGGTAATTGACCGGCCATCACGATGATTGAGCCCCATACTTGTGGTGCAGACGGGGAACATGAAGTCCAGGGTGGCTCGAGGGGTTGTTGCGGTACTGGTTTCGCTATGGATCTTGGAGATCGACCTCGGTCAGCGCTTCTTGCAGTGATCCAACTGGCGAGTGGCATCCATACACGTCCCCGGCAACAGTCAACATTCCCTTAAGTTCAACCCGACGAGCGGGTAGGGAACAAGAAGACATCGAGGCCACACTCCTTGGCTGATATACCGGCCACGACGTAATCTCAGATAGAAGCCCAAGCTGAAGTGGCCCGACTTCAACGACGCTTGCGTGCACCATGATATATCGTCATTCGCTTATCATTGCGCATCTTGGAAATAGGCAACCGATGGGTCGGTTCTCATATCACCAGACCATGTTTTGCGGCGTATTTGTCCAATTTCGCTTGTAACACGTCGAATCAGGATCGTGGAGGAGCAAAACGGGGTGATGGAAATTCAGCAGGACTTCCCAAGGCTTGGAAATAAACATAATTTCCATAGTAGAATACGTAATCAGGTTCGGCTCCCAGTTGTCCGTCCGAGGCGCTGACGACCTGACCGGGAAGATTCACTGATCAGGTCGACATCCCCGATTTTTTTTTCTGTATCTGGGTGATTCGGTTTAGCTGTTTAGGGCTCCCAAGCTTTTGGACCTATTTCTGTGCTGAACTCATCTCGACTTGCCCAATGTACCAAACATCCGAAAATGGACCAGTAGAATTAAAACCGGCGTCTGACTGGGCAAAATCGGAATGGGAACAGATACCGATACGAGAGCTGGCTGAGATAGAACTTGACTGGTGGATTGGGGAGCGCTCGTTGGATAACCGACTCTACCTTCAGGACCAGATTGTTTCTCCTCTAAGTCGACCTTGCCTTCATCGTCAGAGAGCTGTAGGTCAACCACACGATCATTAGAAAAAACCCTGGTCTGTCGACTCCGGCTTCGAAGTTCGTCGACCGATGGTCAGTGACTTGGACGGAGCAGTCAGGATCTGCTCCTCTATGTCAGCGGACCCATCGGATTCCGAATGGGAAAACAATCTACTATCCGCTAAACGCTAACGCTTGGCAGAATTCCATTTAAAAAATGGACCGATAAGGCAGCACTCCGTTTGTTAGTTGTAGGGGCGGACAGCGCATGACACTGAGTTGGAGCGTCTGGAGGACATACCGGTGTGGAAAAGGCAAAGCTTGTCGGCCGGGCGGAGCTTGACCAGGTCCGACACCAATCAATAACCGGGTGGTCTATGGGGAACTGGGTGGAGCCCGACTCAAATCCGAGTCCTGATCGAAAGTGTCACCGGGTCGAGGGGTGAGAACCCCTGCCAACCAAGGAAGACTGTCCAAAGAATGCTGCAATAAAGTCAAGTCAGCGTTAAAACCTTCCCACTTCTTTCCAACTTGATATAGCTGGGTCTGCATCTTGAGAAGTCGGCGGGTCCAGGTGTGTTCTTCTAATTTGAGGTTGGCAAGCTCAATATGGGCATCAGCCAGCTCCTGACGGCAGTCCTCAATTTCCTTCCGGGAGTAAAGTAGACGTTTTGTAATCCGGACTGATCGGCTCGTAAAATCGAGAGCTGAGTCGAAAGTACTTACTTTCGCCTCGGTATAAAGGAGTTGCTCTTCAAGGCGGACCGCCTCCTGGGTTGCAAGTGTCTTCCCCTGTATAAATCGGTCATGACCCCGGTGATGAGCTTCGAGTCGCTTAAAACGACTCATCACCACCGCCACCGACTTCTACAGGTCTCCCATCTGTCCATCTGGATAAAGGAAACAAAAGACGATCTACAGTCGCTACCCCACCAGGTCGCGGTCGCTGAGCTTCAGGCTCGCGATTCTGCTAATTGTCTCGAGGCTTTACGACTGACTCAATGATGCCCACGCTGATCTTGTTTGGAGTCGGTCAGGAATGGAAAATGAAATTCAAGTCTGGTGCTGCCCAGCGCGTCGTGCTTAAACGACGGACGCGTGATGTCGAATACCGGTGACTCATATGGAAACCAACAGCGTGGATTGATATGCACCTTGATTGTGGACGGTAGCACATAAGACGTGAATAGTCGATTGCAGAGAGTCGATCGTATCGGTTTTCGCAACCTCTTCTGATGCTGGAGTTTGCGCGAGGTCGACCGCGGCGGATAACCGATCACGTTCGGCAGTAGTTGGGCCCGGAGTGTCTGATCGGTCGTTGATAGCGGGGTCATCTCCTTAACCACATAATGCCGACGTTGTCGCAGACGACCGGCATCCGCAGCACCCAAGGACATTGAGCCGATTCCCTCCACTAAGATTGACAGTTGTGGAAGGCGATGAAGAGACCAACCCGAGGCGGACCAGGTTACCATCGGAACAGGACGAGTGTCGGCAGCAGATGTTGTAACCGCAGTCATCAAAGTGACCGGACGTATATAATAAGCGGAAGTGAAGGAAGGGCCGTTACGGAATAGGGAGAAGTAGCTGGGTCAGTCATACTTGTCAGCCGGAAAAAAGGGGATATGACGTAAGTCGGACCGCTGCCGTTGTGCGGGTGAAGGTTATCTCCACTCCTATCCACTGTTGGATCAGCAGTTTCCATCGTGTCTCAGCTCGGGTGCAGTCCCAGAAGATATGTACGGCATCAGCCTCGTAACTCCGGCAATCGTCGTCCAGGGGGCGTGTCGTAGCTGGTCAGTTCCTACTATAATAAATATTAAGTTGGCCCGTTGCTAACCTGTACATAACCCACACTTGATATTCTGTTCATATATGGCTATGGTTCCAAACCTGTTTTGGTGTTTGGTCTTGTGACGGCGTCCACCAAACATCCTGTGCCCGTCGCCTTTGCCACTTATTTATACTACTTGGTAAATATCGAGCCATCGACCCATGGTGTAACCTCTTGAAATACTTCCATATTGCCCCATTAATTCGGTATGTTGGGTTCTTTTCCTCTAGTGGCCTGCCAATTCCGTGAAGTAATGGGTGAAGATAGCAAGCAGTATTTCATCCCATTGAATGAGACAACAGTCTTTCGTTTAACATTTCCACAGGCATTCCAGACGGATCTGCAAAGACCTACTAGGCCAAACCCACAAGGTAGTACACGAAGAGATGTTGCCGGAGGAATCGCCCCGTTTAATGACTATACCTCCTGCAAGAAGAGTATCGAGACAAGATAACTTTGTTTTGCTTGCGGATGATGAAGAATCCGATGTATTATATGCGATTAAGGGTCTGGAAAGGAAGAAGGCGGTGGGGTCAGATGGACTCAGCATCGATTTTTACGAAGTTCTGTCGATATCCTGTTAAAGCCACTCACCCAATTGAACAACCAGTTACTAACCGGAGAAAATCCTCCACCTTCCTTTCTGGAGAATCCGATAATTCCGCTGCGGAAGAAAGGCGACTCCACTGACACCTCGGATTAGTATCCTATCTTATTACTGCAGACCAGCTATAAATATTCGCAAAGATCCTGACAACACAGCTACAGACGTTTCTAGGGAATATTATTGGTGCCACTCACCAGGGCTAATTGCTGTGCGACAAATGGACAAAGCAGTCAAAGCAGTCAAAGCAGTCACTTTAAGGATGGCTACTATTATCTCCTGTATAGAGGGGGGGGCTTCGGCGTCCGATCGTAGTCACACGGGGATTCTGTTCCTGGACTTTCTTGGGGAAATTTATCCAAATTATGCGGAATATGCACCACGGCACAAGAGCAGAATTTGTGGTAAATAACCGCCGGTCGGAACCTATTACTATCAAATCTGGCATGAGGCAAGGATACCCACTAGCTCAACTGTTATTCATCCTGGCCGTAGAACCACTTGCGCTGGCGTTAATGCAGGAAACCAAGATCGAAAGAATCAGACCGGTACGGGGATTGAAGGGGTCAGCTCACAAATTTTCTGCCTTCGTAGATGACTCCACTATTTTTCTCAAAAATGTCGACCATATTGCTCAAGCACTCCAGATTGGGTGCCAGCTTGGTCGTCTATCCGGTCATAAAGTACAACCTAACAAATGAAAAGTCCTCTTTTTGAATACAGAGGGAAGGCATACAACATGTTGCGGGTTTCCAGTCAAACAACCGGGGGAAACGGTACGATACTTGGGCTACGAGATCGTTTTCACTGATTTACCGCAAAAGAACTGGGCCAACCGCCTAAGACGTATCCAACGAAGGCTGTCATGACGGCCCAAACTGTGTCTCATCCCCTTTTACTTTATCCAATCAACGAAGCTCATCATTTTGTGCTGACTGAACACCCTGATGGTTCAATTATTCTTGACCGCTAAGATTTCAAGTAAACGACCGCCTGCTCGTCCTCGTAACCATTGACAGGACTCTGCAATGCCTCGCTGCGCGTGCGTTAAAGTGGCCGAACCCTCGGTACTCGGCATAGGCGTGAGGTCGTGTTTTGGGTATCGTTACGCTGTGAAGTCGAAGACTCAAGGTACGTGAGCACCATATCGATTCTCTTGCTTTCGACATAAACGGGAGGAAAATTTGCGGGTATTTTTCGCAAGGTCCAAATTATGCCGCACAAAATCTTTGCGGCAGCTACTGCTGCATGCTCAGATAATTCAGGAGATGCGTTTTTTCTGCATCCCGAAAGACATTGAGTGCTGAATCATCGCATAGCAGGCAGAGACTCGTACGATCCATATTCCCGTCGAAAGTGTGGTATCCAAGTGGAATGAGGATAATGAAAAAAAACGGCGATCTTTGCAAAACTGGATGGTGCAAATATTGTCATTGACGAGGAGTGCGATCGCCTATTTTTAGCGGTGAATGTCTAGCATTGCATTCATTTTGAATGTATTTTGATCGATCAACGCTCTAGCTGGTGATCGCTTTGCAGGTACCATGCACGAGGCTTCACGGCGAATAGTTTTACTACAGAAGGTAGAGGGGTTTGCTTCAGTCAAGTAGACCACTGTTGTATGCGCCACAAATCGACAAAACTTCTAATTACTTTTTTATAAATTTACGGTTGGATGTTGTTGTTAACCTGTGAGTCTGTTTGTAGAAAGCTAGACTTAGATGACTCATTATTCAGTCGCTTTGAACTCTCAATTCGCTATAACCTTCAAGACGAAAAGACCCCACGCGCAGGCTCTGCAACGGTAAATTTTGAAAGAAAATTTGGGTTAAACTGTGTGGCTTATGAACGTACCGATGTTTCGTTGTTGTAGATATGCCAAGCAGCTATCAGATGAGGAACTCTCAAAGCTAGCTTCCATCTCACCACAGCTATCGTGCCGAGAATTATTAAAGAGGTAACTTATGATACTAACATTTGAGATCACGAAATCTTTGTATTACGCTTGTGACGGTGAGCAAAAGTAGGCCTCCAAGGTGCTAAAAAAGGAAGAGAAAGCAGAATTGCCCACTTCGCATACCTATTCTGAGGCTGTGAAAGTGCACACAAGTAGGCACTCCAATCACTCTCGGCACGATGTTTAAATTTAGGGTTGTGTTTTGGAACAAATTAAAATTTCATCTCATGAAAATTGCTCAGGATGTAATGCGTAAGTATTGTAACGTAATTCAGCAGTTTATGGCCGACACCAGATGATGACCGGTGATTAGCCGATTATCCAATTAGGTGTCATAATTACAGATAACTGTTGAATGATTGGTCATATTTTTTCGCACCAGAGATTATGGCCGTCATACTGTGCCAATTCAAAATTATGTGTGTACCTGAACATTCTCTTTCCATATATTTTTTGCAGCTCAAAACATCGGCCATAATCTCTATAAGTACGAATCTAAATGTCCGCTTTCCTTTATCCATGTGACCTCAGTTGTGATTGGATAAGGAGAGCGCTATCGCATATGACTGCTGGTCAAAATAGATTTTAAGGGTTGAAAACAGCGGGTCAAAATGTGCGGTTGATGAAAAGTTATGATCAAAAAGCTAAGGTACCCGATTCCCGGCCATAGACTGATGAAATACGTTTTGTGAAGCATTCGCAACAATCAGATTGTCACTCATTTACGACAAAAAAACGCAGTAAGCCGCTCGAGGAAAAGCTGGGTAATATGCTTAACCAGCAAGGCCCCTAAGGGGAATGCAACGTATAAACCGCAGATATGATAGTAAACTTTGGAGCTTTTTCCGTATCTTTTCCACCATGGATGAGCACACCCTAAATTTGTTCAACTAAGTAGATCCTTTAGATTTTTAATTACTGCAGTACTTACAATATCCCCATACTTTCGCGACAAATAACTCCATGTCAATCTCGGACATCGTCACGTCCGAATTGAATATCCAAAGTATCCAACGCCATTTCCAGATCTTTGACTTACATGTGATGAATAACATATACGTGTACGTTGGCATGGAAAAGTTCTAATGCATGTTTTTTTCTCTTTCAATGGCACAGCCACGTAGTCGCTCACAGAAACCGCAATCTTGGAATTTACATTTTACTTTGCACTCTGGAATGACAGTAAATAACATTGCTAACACAATCAATCGTCGTAAGGTGCATTAAAAGGAATCAAAAAGTGCCACCTTCTTTATAGTTCGAACGATGCTTTCTCGTTTCTCTAAAATGCTTTTGATGTAGATTAACTAATGGACATATACAATAACGACACTTGACACGTCTAATTTTTAAAAGCGAATCGTCCTATCTTGACTCTCGAATCGCCGTCAATCAGACTCAGTCAACAACATCGATGATGACCCAAAGTTTGCTTGATGGTTCAGGGCTTTTGTTTTTAACCAATCCAATCGGACCAGATGTTTTTTTCTCGTTAGTCAAATCCAGTCATCAAGCAAGACTGAAACTAGTACAGGTACTGATGGTTGCGGAATATGAACGCCGCTATGCTTCAACAGGACTGAATGGAATGCGTCTACAAATATGTTTGAAGTGCTTCTCAGACTTTATACCTGCACCGACCCGAAATGCGTTGACACAAACAAATGCACGCGTGGAAAACCTCGATGACCAAACTGAGCCTCAGTTCTTCGGAAGTACTGTAAAACCTGTTGTACAAGCCCTCTCCTCAAACATACTCCCCCCTGATTAGCACCCCAGAGTTTGGAGGGGTAGTAAATAGTAGCCCGTCCCTGTAATACAGCCTCCCTAAAACGTTTCACAGTCAAATAATTGAGATGTTCTAGCGCATTCAAGTTAGCGTCCTCAGAGGCCGTATGCACTGCGCACATTTTACACGATCGTTTTATCAAATGCCACTGATGCTGTAATCGACAAGTTGCCAGCTAAGAGACACGCGAACGATTTGAAGGTACATTAGTTTATAGTTTTTTGTGATCGCAAGAACCACCTTCTCGGCCGGGACCATAAAATCCTATCCCATGGAACCCTGACCCTGCTGGACGAAGTTCAGATACAACTATCTGGTCGAAGTCCACTATACGGTATACGTATACAAATGGTGGATATCAGTCGGTATGATAATATTCCGGTCATCCGATCGGCCGATGTAATGATTCGATCGACCGATCGGCAACAGAAATTGTGGTATCTCGTGGAAAACGTTGGGTCTCGTCTTTTATCCAAGGGATCGGCAAATCGAGTTATATTAGAATTACTAATATTTCTGATCGGTCCCTGATCGGTCCCTGATTTTACATGAAGACATGGTTTTAGGGATGTGATTGCCTGAGGGAAAAGTACCCCGACAAGTGGAGTATGTTTTGATTGGGTTCCGTAGATATATCGAGTGGCATAACCTGGCGTACCAGGCAACCACAGTAACGAGGAGTCGGTAGGCGAAAACACCTCACCCAAGGTAAAAAAGCCGAAATATACCAATCCTACTAAGCTACTGGTTTGGAAATCATCTTCCAAGTCGACCAAAGAAAATAGTGTCGAGAAAAGACCAAGAATCGTGGATGTTGTTACGGTCGGACCACATGTGACCACCGAATTGAATCATGACGGTAATGATCGTCTTCCCCAACTCGACCTGATCACCGATCGGGAAGGTGTTAAAGCCGATCAGAAAAGTACTAAATCGGGCGAAGGATGTTGAACCAGGAATCTGCGGTGGTTACAAAATACGAAACGAAATTGGAAGCAAATTGGACGACGGATGACCGGTCTATGTCGACCCCTTGTCAGGTCAGACTCGGAACAATTGATCCGGAGACCGATCGAGTGTGTATCCATGAAGACGGTAACCAGTATATCGATGATATCGATGATCAGATGCCTGGTATGCCGGAGATGTCACCTAATATGCCGATCGTATTGATCCAGGAGCTGGAGGCTAACCCGAAAGATCTTGGACCACGGATCAACTGACCGTTTCCCAGGTCGTTAGTGACCATGCAATTTTTTCTAAGGAGTTTGATTCATTATAGTCGATTAATTGAAGATTTTTCGGTGTGATGCCGCTATATTGTATGAATTGAACAGGCTACGGGAACGTGATATGTCGGAAGCAATGCCGACTAATGCTGATCATGAAACTGGGTCGGGAAAAGCAACATGTGAAACATGTTTCTCAGTTGACCAGACCACATCGGGATCGGATGATCATATAAAACGAGATAAAAATAAGATTAAATGTTAATTTCTTAATGTTTTTTTTAAATTGTTTTTAGTATTATTGTTTTACTTTTATTTTTATGGTTGCATTCGGTATGCTGAGGCAAAGATGGTTTCAACCCCGTCCTGAAACATTTCGATCCAGTGAAAATTCCGGTGATGATTTTGTATGCAAGTAAGTGGGCAATATCAGCTGCACTGGTCTAAGATCACGATGAAGTGTATTGTCCGGTCACGTCCACAAGTCGGACTTTGAAACCAAATGAGGTTAATTACGGCATGGTGGATAAAAATACTAGTATTGTTACGTATACTGGATGTCTGCTACACTATGCTGGTGAACAGACCGGTTAAAATACTTTCGAGACGGTCTAATTTGGCGTGGTTATTATCATCGACTGGAATCTATGAAAGACTGGGGCGATGGTCGGCTTTATTATCGCAGTGGTCTTTGGAAATTTTTAAATGTACCAGGGTCGAAGAAGAAACTCTTGGTACCTTGGCAGCCAGTATAACCCCCCCCCCTCCCGGTTAGGAGTCGAAGATGCCCGGACCGGTTAGGAGTCGAAGATGCCCGGATCGAGGTTTCTCCCCGGAAACAACCACAAGAATCGATCACTATACCTCCATTCGGATAACGATCTGACCGTCATAAGTTTCGATTGATCAGCGAGTGTAAAAGAGGGTGTAGGTGTGTAAAGTGCTTTGTTGTGGAAATTGCCTGGATGGACGATCATATTTGCTGGTTCAGATTACACACCAGGTATCACGGTCAACGAAGCTGAATACCGTGGTCTGTTAATGGGTTTGGATCTCCTTCAAAGACAAAAGAAAAGAACATTAATCATATGTGAAGATTCAAACCTGGTGATCAGACAGATCACTGGGTAGATCGACTGCAGGCGCTTCGTCTCAAATTAATGAACGATCGGATCATGGAATTCGTTCAAGACTGGCCGGACAATGATCTTCTTTATGTGAAACGGGCCTGGAACCGGAGCCTCGATCACATGGCGACCATGACTATGCGTAATCAGGTTGGATGGACGATCTTCGAGGATAATAGGCTGGTGGAACTGGTCGAGTATCAATAGGTTACCCGAACTGATTAGGTCGGAAGACGGAGAAGACCAGGTACATGTGATGACGATGGCCAGGTTGCAACCGACCGGGAGTGATGAACGAGATCTTCAATGTGGAGCACTGCTACAAGGGTTCGAACGTGAACGCATAAGTCGTAAGAGGTTCTAAGTCAAACAAACCTAAGAGGTAGATGATTTGGACTCCCAGTAATTCTGGTTAGTCGGCATTTGCTGACCGACCGGCTGATCGGAATCGACTAGGTCAAAACCGACCCGATCACAACCAACCTGGTCGGAATTGATGGATTATATGTTTTCGTAGTTATTATATTTCTATATATACAGAGTGAACCAGTGATGAATACCGGCATGTCGACCAGGAAAGCTGACAAAATCATCTTCATTTTGGTTTTTCCAAGGCTTCGAATGGTCGGCCTATTTACTATGATATTACCCCGTACTGTGATATTTGTAGTCGGAATGTTCTATAAACGACTAAGAAGGATGATTGTGGAAGATGGAGTAGCGGCCGACAACAGAAATGATGTATAATATGAAAAGTCGGCTTACGTAACAAAATGGATGATCTGCCGTTCAAGTGAACTTAATCGGATGGAGAAGGGATAGAACCGATCATGTTTTCGCTTTGAAATAGCTGATATAAGGGAGTCGGACCACAGTCATTGTGCGGCTGCGATCTGACTCAGGGGCGGCTTTGGTGAAGTGGAATCGAAAAAAACGTAAAAAATGGATCGGCCAAGTGTCATGACCAAATAAAAATATCTGGATGCCGGATCAGGTTGATTTTAAAAATCGGACCGGTTAAGACATATGTAATGGAGCAGATTTATGGATGTTTGATACATTGGTTATGATAGAGCATGACTATTGAAGCTGATTATCGGTGATCTAAGTGGTCCAATTGACACGAGGGTTGGATCCCGTCTAACCGACTAAATAGGTCGGACCACCCTTAAGACATGGAGATCAAGCACATCAGAAGCCCATATGTAGAAAACAGTGAGCTCCATCGGATATATCGGCCGAAGCAAGCTGAAACCAGTTGCGAAGGTCAGCAAACCAGCTCTGATTGACATTAAGGAATCGGACCGAGTCCAATCTTAAGAGAAAGACCGATCACGAGCCAATCTCTCAATTTTAATTCATGCTGGAGGCAGAAGCCAGGTTTGGACCAGCAAGGGAGGCTTATTTTTAGCTGGTTTCGAGCTGGGTCGAGGTGATTCTGAGCTGGTCCGAGCCGATCCTGAGCTGGTCAGGGTCGGTCCCGATCAGCTTCCAGGTGCTGAAATAAAAAATAAAAAAATATTATTAAGGTCAGCGCTGGAACCAGTTGCACATCATCCCAAAAAGCCGATTCTAAGCTGGCTTCGAGCTGATACCCGAAGATCGGGTTGGTTGAAGATCAGTCGAGAACCAAGTCAGGATCAGTTGAAGATCGGTCGAAGGTGGTACGAACCGGGTTGAAGATCAGTTGAAGATCGGTGTACAGTGGTATCGGGACAACTATGTGTGGCAAGACAGTTGGGGTCGAAATATGAGGTAAGCCACATAGGTTGGTGTATGGTTCATTAGGTATTAGGCATTGCATATATAAAAATAGGATTGAATTTACCCCCTAAGCAAAGAGTCGCTCCGCCACGTGTCACGGTCATTGGGAGCACAGGGTTAACTAAGCCCCTGTAGCTCAACTAAATTCCCGGTTGAGACGTGTATAGACGCATTTTGGCTCACCGGAAGTCCCCGACGGGATTGGTTTTGATTTCGAACGCTGCTTAGCAATAAACCAGTCACTAGAGTTTGAAGCAAATCCAGCCCCAATCAGCACTCCGAAGCACCGTCGCTGCATCAGTGTCACGCCACGCCTGCGCACCCATTCGGACATAGTGTCTACGCTGGGCATGTGTGGGTTGTTGAACCGCGTGTACTCCACTTCGTCCGACAACTTCCACGCATCGATCTCGGCCGATAGCAGATCCTTGAAACTTGTAAATTGCGATGTCGCCAGCTTGTAAATAAGGTGTGACGCCTCCAGGTATAACACACATTGCAACGTTTCTAGTCATGATATCTACGGCCAGAACTTCAAGGCTAGTTGGGCACAATTTGGACACGGACAGTGCATTTGACGACGCCCCTGACGACTTTTTAGTTGTAAATGTGTAGAACAGAATTAGCGCCCTCTACCCCTGGTTGGTCAACTTTTATTCAAAGAGGGTGAGTACGTTAGCACGACAAATGGGTACGGACAGCGTGCATTATATAGAATGTTTCAGTCCCACCGACCAGTGCTTTCCCCGAAGATGAGCACCCGCATCTGCAAAAAACAAGCTAACTTACAGTTAATGAAACCGAGAAAGCCATAGCTAATATATGGGTCGAGGTGAGTAACGTTTTACACCATAGTAAATATGAGCAGCATCGACCTTAGTATAATGTACTACTTTGTTAGAGCGAAGACAATGTGGTTGCTTTAAGAAGCATGAGGATGAGGATGAGGAGTGATGAGTGATGAGATATGAATGTCATCATCACCAAGAGTTTCTGACAGTTCCAACATTTTGACAGCGATGATGAGTAATTAAGTGGTAAGGAGTAGCTGATCGCCTGCTGGCTACTGATAGATGGTAGTAGCCCACCGGCCGCCGTCGGTCTCAGGATCATACTCTTACTCGGCGTGGCTAAACGTTTTCACTCGTCGATGGCAACAGGGGCAGCTGTTCTTAGGTTTCATCATCATTCTTCCTTCTTCGGCATCTATTACACTGCGGCTCATAATTCGTGAAACAAAAGTAAAATTGAGATTTCTCGGCCGCTACGAGGCCGATTTAGCTACAGTTTATATATGTTGTACATAAAGTAGAGAGAAAGACGAGGTATGTGTAATTAATCGCGATTTCGACGCGCTTATATACATGGGCCTGATTGGGGTCCGGCTCATAAATGATGAAACAAAAACCATACAATTTTTAAGTCAAATAATGAATGTATTGTTTTTTAGAGTGATGGTCACTATTTATTGACTGAATTTTAGTATTCAATTCGCCGAGGTCTCTTGACCCCCGAAGAACGCGGGCGCATTCGCGGCCTATGTAAAGCACAATGTGCCGGTAGATGTAAAGCCGGAATACCTAAGAAACGAATAATGAGAATTGTTAAGACAGGGCATAAAGAAGGTCTCTGTGCGCGACTGCGTAAAGATAAATTAGAAGCAAGCCAGAATACTTAGACGAATAAAGAGGTGTTTCAATACTCGTTCTTTAAAGTTCTCCAAGAAGACAAAAATGTAAAGAACCTGTCTGTGCGCGACTCTTTTCAGACTCACAGCGAACTAGACAAGGCCGGCCTCACATTGGGCCGCGAATGCGCCCGCGTTCTTCGGGGGTCAAGAGACCTCGGCGAATTGAGTACTAAAATTCAGTCAATAAATAGTGACCATCACTCTAAAAATAATACATTCTTTATTTGACTTAAAAATTGTATGGTTTTTGTTTCATCATTTATGAGCCGGAGCCCAAACAGGCCCTTGTATGTAAGCGCGTCAAACGGTCTCGAAATGGCAAGCAAATTACACATACCTCGTACTTTATGTACAACATATCTAAACAGTAGCTAAATCGGCCTAGTAGCGGCCGAGAAATCTCAATTTTGTTGAAGTTGGGTGCATAAGGATGTGCGTGGTGAGAACCACCATAGTAACTTTCAAGTATACAAGACTGACGAAAGGCATAGTTACACGAAAATCAGGTTAAGTCTATTTAGTGTAGATTTTTAACTATTACATAAATAAATCACTTTTACTTTTTACTGAAACTTAAGACACGCTTACGTGGCCTTCCTGTGGGCCTAAGTAATTAGGTCCCGCAATTACATCACACACGAAAGAAATTACGAACAAGGAGCTTGGTGTGTTACGACTGGTTTCCATTACGTTCTTATCTTCTATTTTGGATAAAGTGGTATTTTACGCTTTCGTTCATTCACGTACTTTTGTGGAGTTCTCGTGCACTGGCCGGCTCGCTTGCTTTCCGTGGTACTGGAGTGTGAAGTTATTTCAGTGGTTTACTTTCGACAGGTTATGAGCCCAAGTTTAAAGGGCATCTTAAGTTCGATCTTTTCACTGTTTGAAGTTAAAGAAGTGGTGCATTGTGAAAGTCCCCTTACGCAGAGGGTAATTGTGCTGGTTGGTTCGTGGAATTTTTTTTTACGCTGTGAAAAATCGAATCGCGGTTATATTATACCGCAAGAATGTCCGAGGATAAGGACGATAAAGTGGCTGCGGCCATAACGAACATGATGGAGTTCATGCAAAAGTTTGACAAGCGCCTTGAGAAGATGGAAAATGAGCGCGCGAACGATTTGGGTCAGTCACGGTCCTCGAATGGCTTTGGAGACAGCCATCGTAACCACGGACCATTCAGTGGCAGAATGACCCTTGACGAATTGAACAAGGCCGAAGGTATAGGCCAGGGCGTGCCAGGAGTTTTCGAGACGAAACAAGAAGGCGCTCGCATGAATCCGGGGGCACCAGGGGTGGCAACCGATGGAAACGTAAACGTTGGAAATATGGGGTACGGGGTGAAGCTTGCGAAGCTCACCATACAGAATTTCGATGGTACGGAAGCGTACAAGGGGCTAGGAGCAGGTTTTAAGCAGTGGGCTTACCCGTTCCTCGAAGCACTGGAAGTGGCCCAACTTACCTCTGGGTTCCAATGGAACGAAAGATTAAAAGTGAACAAATTAGGTGAACACCTTGAAGGCATGGCGTTACGTTATTTCCAGTCGAACATTGGTGTGTGGTGGGCTATGACGCCGACACTTTACGCCGTGCTGGAACAGATGAACAGTGCGTTCAAAGTGAATCTGTCGCATCACCAGGCATCGGCGATGTTCGCGGCCGAGAAGGATTCCCGGCGATCCTGGACCGAGCATTTGTTATACTTGGTCGCACTGGCGCGGGAGAGTGAGCTCTCCGATAAATTAATTGTGGAAAACGTGGTGAAATACGCAGCACCACACATGAAAGTGGCCCTGATGGTTAGATATAACCCTCTCAGGCAGGATTACGTGCAGCACGCCCAGGAGTTGGTAGCCTGGGCGCAGGAAATCGAAGACGATGAAAAGAGGCCTCGAAGAAGCTCGAGATCGTTTGTAAACAATGTGGTCGAGGGCAAGGGCGATAAGGTTTGTTTTGGATGTGGAAATGAGGGGCATATCAAGAGATATTGCCCCCAGCAACCTAAAAGAAAAGGTTTCAAGAAAGGAAATAATTCAAGCCGGAAGACCAAGGGGGATAATGAGCGACGTTTCGTCCTTGCGACTACGGACGAAGAGAAGAAATCTACGCGAACAAGCGGATTGGAAAAAGATGATGTGTGGATCGTGGACAGCGGCGCGAGCCGTCATTTGGTGGGCGACCCAAGCTTGCTAGAAGATGCAGTGGAATGTGGGAACCACAAGAGTCTCATTTTGCCGGACGGTGGGGTCTTGACGGTGGCTAAGGTTGGGAAGGTGACTCTTAGAAGCACCGAAGAACCGGCCACGACCATCGTCCTCACGGAAGTGTATTACGCTCCTAAACTGGCAAAAATCTGATTTCACTTGGGTGCCTCAAAAGGAAGGGGTGCGTGTTCGAAGATAAAAACGGAAAAATGAAACTCAAGATGAACGAGCAAACATTATTCTCTGTGGAATTACTTGGGTCAATTTTCGTAGCCAAATTAATTTCGAATGGAGCGACGATGCAGTCAACATTCGCAGACATTGTGATAAGCGTGATGAACGTGGTAGCGGGAAATGATGTACAAGAGGGATCCTTACACCATTTCCACACGCGCCTCGGGCATCTATCCTACGACTCGGTAGAGAAATTGGCAAAGAAACCAGGTTCCGGGATCAAGATAACGAATTTCTCCCGTCCGAATTGCCTTACGTGCGCAGAGGGAAAGGGAACGCGCTCAAAGCAGCCCCAGAAGGACTCGGGTATAAATTCACCCATTGACAGAATTGGAGGAGTCATATGCAGTGACTTGAAAGGGCCTATCACGCCCCGTGACAGGCGTGGAAACCGTTTTCTCGTGGTATTCGTTGATCACTTCTCGAATTATGTGCGCGTTTTCGCGGCTCCGACGAAGGACAGGGCAGCAAAAATGTTCGAGCACTTTCTTGCCTGGTTTGAAAATGAATTTAATTGCCGGGTTCACGTATTGCGAACCGACGGAGGCGGGGAGTACAAGAATGTGGAACTATTTTGCAAGAAGACCGGAGTACGGCGCCAAGTAACAGAATCAGGGACCCCTGCCTCTAACGGGAAGGCAGAGAGGATGAACCGAACCATATTTAATATGGTTCGGTGCATGATATTGGATAGGGGGTTCCACTGATGTATTGGTCGGAGGCGGCTGAGTATGCTACATATATACTCAACCGCAGTCCGACCAGATCTAATCCAGGGAAAGCGCCCCCGATAGAAGTTTTGACGAAAAAACCGGTGAACATTGGCGACATAGTCACGTATGGGTCCCCATGTATGGTTTGGAGGGACCCACGTAAGAAATCTCTTGGAAAGCGCGCTGAGAAAGCGCTAATTTTAGGGAAGAACGACCAAGTTAAGGGCTACAAAGTCTTGCTGCTCAAGGCCAGGGTGGTGATTACTACCAGGCATGTAAGTCACATCGAGACACTCGACGAACGTGCGAACAAGTTGATTTTACGCGCGTTGACCGGTGACCAGGAAGACGAAGGAGGCACCGTGCAGGAGCATAAGCAGAGACCAGAAAGTGAAGGAAGCGAAGAAGAAAGCGCCAGACAAGGCGACGCAGGCGACAGAACGAGTGAAGGGCAAGGAAATGTGCGTAAGTCCTTCCGCAAAACAAAGAAAACTGAAAAAGGCAGCGGCTTTGGAGGAGCTACGAATGAAAAAAACGAAGAAGTCCAAGGTGAAAAATCCGCAAACGTTGTCAGAAGCGCCTGAAAGCGAAGGCCAGGGGTCGAAGGAGACAGCAAATGACCCGGCAGAGCCGGATGAAGCGATCATGTACGCGCTTGCAGTGATGGGTCCGGGCAGCGACAAGAACAGTAAGATGGCTGCGATCCCGGACCCGAAGAGCCACAACGAAGCACACAAGAGTACGCAAGCGGAGAAGTGGACGTTAGCGGAGCAAGCTGAGATGCGTGCCTTGGAAGAACTGAAAACTTGGAAGTTGATGAAGATAGTGGACGGGAAGAAACCCCTTCCAACAAAATGGGTCTACAAGACCAAGTTACGTGCTGACGGGACAGTAGAACGCTACAAGGCCCGTCTTGTTGTTCGTGGGGATCAACAGATTTTTGGTGAGGACTATTTTTTCACGTTTTCGACTGTCATGGAGCTGAACAACGTGAAGATTATTCTAATCATGTCGTTGGTGTGGAAGGTTCCCGCCAGACACGGGGATGTGCCCAGTGCATACCCTAAGGCGGGAACCGAAGAGGAATGTGAAATTCACTTGCAGGTACCCCAAGGAATAGTGATCTCAAGCAAGGTGTTGCGAAAGTTTAACGTAAATTGCACACGAGATCTGGTGTTAAAAATGGAGAGAAACCTCTATGGTTTAAAACAAGCGGGGCGCTTATGGTATGAGCACCTGCGAAAAACTATGGTAGACATGGAGTTTCGACAATGCTTGACGGATACGTGTGTGTTCGTGCGTGCAAACGGAGCTGAAATTACGCTTGTGGGTGTTTACGTTGACGACCTGATGGTTACGGCAACTTGTGAAAGCCTGATTGAGGATTTCTTTCGTGAAATGCAGATTCTCGAGTTAAAAGATCTCGGCACAGTGGAAAAATTTCTTGGGATGAGGATTGAAGGAGATCCTGGAGGTGGTTATCGAATTGACCAGGAACTGACGATCGAGGAGATGTTGATGAAGCACGGATTAAAAATTCAAACCCTGTGCGCACGCCCATAACTAGTACGGACGTGGATGGAAATTTGGATGAATTGCTTACTGAGAGAGCTAATGGTAACGCCCCAAGTGTGAAGAATTTTCAATCGTTGGTGGGCAGCTTGCTGTGGATATCTCGCTGTACCCGACCGGACATATCGTTTGCGGTTCACCGTGCCACACGCCGTACGCATGCGCCAACTTTACATGACTACAATGTGGCGAAACGGGTGGCACGGTACTTGCATGGTACGAAGGGACTCAAGTTGAAATTGACACATGATGACTGTGGAAGTATACCGTTGCGAATTGTGGGATATAGTGACGCAGACTTTGCTGCGGATAAGGATGACCGAAAGAGTGTGAGTGCCAGTGTTACGTTTGTAAATGGAATTATTGCAGGGTGGACATGCAAGAAACAAGGGACGGTGGCACTGTCGACCGCCGAAGCCGAATTTGTAGCGGCAGCGATGAGTCGAAAGGAGGTGTTAGGTGTCCGAGAGTTGTTTGAAGAGATCGGAGTGCAAACGAAGACGCCAATAGTGCTCAAAATTGATAACCAAGCGGCGATTAAGCAGCTGCAAAGTGAAGCTAGCGCCGCAAGTACCAAGCACGTGGACGTGAAGTTGAAGTTCTTAAAAGACTATGTGAAGAGAGGGAGTGTGCACCCGGAGCATGTTGGAACAAAGGACATGGTGGCTGATTTACTCACGAAAAGTTTGGATGCACCTCGAATGGATGACTTACGTAAACAGATTGGTTTGGAATAATTGGAGTTATGGATGGCGGAGTTCACGATGCGAATGGAACAGTGAACAATATATTTTTGCATTTAATTTCCGAAGTGCTAAGCCTACCGACAGACTTGGAAGGAGTGTTGAAGTTGGCTGCATGAGGATGTGCGTGGTTGAGAACCACCATAGTAACTTTCAAGTATGCAAGACTGACGAAAGGCATAGCTACACGAAAATCAGGTTAAGTCTATTTAGTGTAGATTTTTAAACTATTACATAAATAAATCACTTTTACTTTTTACTGAAACTTAAGACACGCTTACGTGGCCTTCCTGTGGGCCTAAGTAATTAGGTCCCGCAATTACATCACACACGAAAGAAATTACGAACAAGGAGCTTGGTGTGTTACGACTGGTTTCCATTACGTTCTTATCTTCTATTTTGGATAAAGTGGTATTTTACGCTTTCGTTCATTCACGTACTTTTGTGGAGTTCTCGTGCACTGGCCGGCTCGCTTGCTTTCCGTGGTACTGGAGTGTGAAGTTATTTCAGTGGTTTACTTTCGACAGGTTATGAGCCCAAGTTTAAAGGGCATCTTAAGTTCGATCTTTTCACTGTTTGAAGTTAAAGAAGTGGTGCATTGTGAAAGTCCCCTTACGCAGAGGGTAATTGTGCTGGTTGGTTCGTGGAATTTTTTTTTACGCTGTGAAAAATCGAATCGCGGTTATATTATACCGCAAGAATGTCCGAGGATAAGGACGATAAAGTGGCTGCGGCCATAACGAACATGATGGAGTTCATGCAAAAGTTTGACAAGCGCCTTGAGAAGATGGAAAATGAGCGCGCGAACGATTTGGGTCAGTCACGGTCCTCGAATGGCTTTGGAGACAGCCATCGTAACCACGGACCATTCAGTGGCAGAATGACCCTTGACGAATTGAACAAGGCCGAAGGTATAGGCCAGGGCGTGCCAGGAGTTTTCGAGACGAAACAAGAAGGCGCTCGCATGAATCCGGGGGCACCAGGGGTGGCAACCGATGGAAACGTAAACGTTGGAAATATGGGGTACGGGGTGAAGCTTGCGAAGCTCACCATACAGAATTTCGATGGTACGGAAGCGTACAAGGGGCTAGGAGGAGGTTTTAAGCAGTGGGCTTACCTGTTCCTCGAAGCACTGGAAGTGGCCCAACTTACCTCTGGGTTTCAATGGAACGAAAGATTAAAAGTGAACAAATTAGGTGAACACCTTGAAGGCATGGCGTTACGTTACTTTCAGTCGAACATTGGTGTGTGGTGGGCTTTGACGCCGACACTTTACGCCGTGCTGGAACAGATGAACAGTGCGTTCAAAGTGAATCTGTCCCATCACCAGGCATCGGCGATGTTCGCGGCCGAGAAGGATTCCCGGCGATCCTGGACCAAGCATTTGTTATACTTGGTTGCACAGGCGCGGGAGAGTAAGCTCTCCGATAAATTAACTGTGGAAAATTTGGTGAAATACGCAGCACCACACATAAAAGTGGCCCTGATGGTTAGGTATATTCCTCTCAGGCAGGATTACGTGCAACACGCCCAGGAGCTGGTAGCCTGGGCGCAATAAATCGAAGACGATGAAAAAGGCCTCGAAGAAGCACGAGATCGTTTGTGAACAATGTGGTCGAGGGCAAGGGCGATAAGGTTTGTTTCGGATGTGGAAATGAGGGGCATATCAAGAGATATTGCCCCCAGCAACCTAAAAGGAAAACTTTCGAGAAAGGAAACAATTCAAGCCTGAAGACCAATGGAGAAAATGAACGACGTTTCGTCCTCGCGACTACAGACGAAGGAAAAAAATCTACGCGAGCGAGTGGATTGGAAACAGACGATGTGTGGATCGTGGACAGCGGCGCGAGCCGTCACCTGGTGGGCGATCCAAGCTTGCTGGAAGATGCAGTGGAATGTGGAGACCACGAGAGTCTCATTTTGCCGGACGGTGGGGTCTTGACAGTGGCTAAAGTTGGAAAGGTGACTCTCAGAAGCACCGAAGAACCGGCCACGACCATCGTCCTCACGGAAGTGTATTACGCCCCTAAACTGGCAAAAAATCTGATTTCACCTGGGTGTCTCAAAAGGAAGGGGTGCGTGTTCGAAGATAAGAACGGAAAGATGAAACTCAAGATGAACGAGCAAACATTATTCTCTGTGCAATTACTTGGGTCAATTTTCGTAGCCAAATTAATTTCGAATGGAGCGGCGATGCAGTCAACATTCGCAGTGAGCGTGATGAACGAGGAAGCGGGAAATGATGTACAGGAGGGATCCTTACACCATTTCCACACGCGCCTCGAGCATCTGGCCTACGACTCGGTAGAGAAATTGGCAAGGAAACCAGGTTCCGGGATCAAGATAACGATTTTCTCCCGCCCGAATCGCCTTACGTGCGCATAGGGGAAGGGGACGCGCTCAAAGCAGCCCCAGAAGGACTCGGGTATAAATTCGCCCATTGACAGAATTGGAGGAGTCATATGCAGCGACTTGTAAGGGCCTATCACGCCCCGTGACAGGCGTGGAAACCGTTTTCTCGTGGTATTCGTTGATCACTTCTCGAATTATGTGCGCGTTTTCGCGGCTCCAACGAAAGACAGGGCAGCAAAGATGTTCGAGCACTTTCTTGCCTGGTTCGAAAATGAGTTTAATTGCCGGATTCACGTATTGCGAACCGACGGAGGCACAAAGATCTTCGGAACGATGCGAAGATATTGATAGAACAAGGGGAGTACAAGAATGTGGAATTGTTTTGCAAAAAGACCGGAGTACGGCGTCAAGTAACAGAGTCAGGGACCCCTGCCTCCAACGGGAAGGCAGAAAGGATGAACCGAACCATATTTAATATGGTTCGGTGCATGATATTCGGGTCGGGGGTTCCGTTGATGTATTGGTCGGAGGCGGCTGAGTATGCCACTTATATACTCAACCGCAGTCCGACCAGATCTAATCCGGGGAAAGCGCCCCCGATAGAAGTTTTGACAAAAAAACGGTGACATTGGCGACATAGTCACGTTTGGGTCCCCATGTATGGTTTGGAGGGACCCACGTAAGAAATCCCTTGGAAAGCGCGCCGAGAAGCGCTAATTTTAGGGAAAACGACCAAGTCAAGGGCTACGAAGTCTTGCTGCTCAAGGCCAGGGTGGTGGTTACTACCACCACATTGAGACTCTCGACGAGCGTGCGAACAAGTTGATTTTACGTGCGTTGGCCGGTGACCAGGAAGGCGAAGGAGGCACCGTGCAAGAGCATACGCAGAGACCAGAAAGTGAAGGAAGCGAAGAAGAAAGCGCCAGACACGACGACGCAGGCGACAGAACGAGTGGAGAGCAAGGAAATGTGCGTAAGTCCTTTCGAAAAACAAAGAAAACGGAAAAGGCAGCGGCTTTGGAGGAACGACGAATGAAGAAAACGAAGAAGTCCAAGATGAAAAATCGCAGGCGTCGTCAGAAGCGCCTGAAAGCGAAGGCCAGGGGTCGAAGGAGACAGCAAATGACCCGAAAGAGCCGGATGAAGCGATTATGTACGCGCTCGCAGTGATGGGTCCGGGCAGTGACAAGAACTGTAAGATGGCTGCGATCCCGGACCCGAAGAGCTACAACGAAGCGCACAAGAGCACGCAAGCGGAGAAGTGGACGTTAGCGGAGCAAGCAGAGATACGTGCCTTGGAAGAATTGAAAACTTGGAAATTGATGAAGAGAGTGGACGGGAAGAAACCCCTCCCAACTAAATGGGTCTACAAGACCAAGTTACGTGCGGACGGGACAGTAGAACGCTATAAGGCCCGTCTTGTTGTTCGTGGAGACCGACAGATCTTTGGTGAGGACTATTTTTCACGTTTTCGACTGTCATGGAGCTGAACAACGTGAAGATTATTCTGATCATGTCATTGGTGTGGAAGGTTCCCGCCAGACACGGGGATGTGCCCAGTGCATACCCTAAGGCGGGAACCGAAGAGGAATGTGAAATTCACTTGCAGGTACCTCAAGAAATGGTGATCTCAAGCGAGATGTTGCGAAAGTTCGACGTAAATTGCACGCGAGATCTGGTGTTAAAGTTGGAGAGAAACCTCTATGGTTTAAAGCAAGCGGGGCTCTTATGGTATGAGCACCTGCGAAAAACTATGATGGACATGGAGTTCCGACAATGCTTGATGGATACGTGTGTGTTCGTACGTGCAAACGGAGCTGAAATCACGCTTGTGGGTGTTTACGTTGACGACCGGTTGGTTACGGCAACTTGTGAAAGCTTGATTGAGGAATTTTTTCGTGAAATGCAGGTTCTCGAGTTAAAAGATCTCGGTACAGTGGAAAAAATTCTTGGGATGAGGATTGAAGGAGATCCTGGAGGTGGTTATCGAATTGACGAGGAACTGACGATCGAGGAGATGTTGACGAAGCACGGGTTAAAAAATTCAAACCCTGTGCGCACGCCCATAACTAGTACGGACGTGGATGGAAATTTGAACGAATTGCTCCCTGAGAGAGCTAGTGGAAACGCCCCAAGTGTGAACAATTTTCAATCGTTGGTGGGCAGCTTGCTGTGGATATCTCGCTGTACCCGACCGGACATATCGTTTGCGGTTCATCGTGCCACACGCCGTACGCATGCGCCAACTTTGTATGACTACAATTTGGCGAAACGGGTGGCACGGTATTTGCATGGTACGAAAGGACTCAAGTTGAAATTGGCACATGATGACTGTGGAAGTATACCGTTGCGAATTGTGGGATACAGTGACGCAGACTTTGCTGCGGATAAGGACGACCGAAAGAGTGTGAGTGCTAGCGTTACGTTCGTAAATGGAATTATTGCAGGGTGGACATGCAAGAAACAAGGGACGGTGGCACTTTCGACTGCTGAAGCCGAATTTGTAGCGGCAGCGAAGAGTGGAAAGGAGGTGTTAGGTGTCCGAGAGTTGTTTGAAGAGATCGGAGTGGAAAGGAAGACACCAATAGTGCTCAAAATTGATAACCAAGCGGCGATTAAGCAGCTGCAAAGTGAGGCTATCGTCGCAAGTACCAAGCACGTGGATGTAAAGTTGAAGTTTCTAAAAGACTACGTGAAAAGAGGAAATGTGCACCCGGAACATATTGGAACAAAGGACATGGTGGCTGATTTGCTCAAGAAAAGTTTGGATGCACCCCGGATGGATGACTTACGCAAACAGATTGGTCTGGAATAATTGGGGTTATGGATGGCAAAGTTCACGATGCAAATGAAACGGTGAACATTATATTTTGCATTTAATTTTCGAAGTGCTAAGCCTACCGACAGACTTGGAAGGAGTGTTGAAGTTGACTGCATGATGATGTGCGTGGTTGGGAACCACCATAGTAACTTTCAAGTATACAAGACTGGCGTAAGGCATAGTTACACGAAAATCAGGTTAGGCCTATTTAGTGTAGATTTTTAACTATTCCATAAATAAATCACTTTTACTTTTTACTGAAACTTAAGACGCGCTTGCGTAACCTTCCTGTGGGCCTAAGTAATTAGGTCCTGCAATTACCTCACACACTAAAGAAATTACAAACAAGGAGCTTGGTGTGTTACGACTGGCTACTATTACGTTTTCATTTTCTGTTGTGGATAAAGTGGTATTTTACGCTTTCGTTTGTTCACGTACCTTTGTGGAGTTCTCGTGCACTGGCCGGCTCGCTTGCTTTCCGTGGTACTGGAGTGTGGAGTTAATTCAGTGGTTTACTTTCGACAGCAAAAACTAAGTGAAGAAGAACGAATCTGTTGAGTTTGCTCCGCGCTCTCGTTGGTGTAAAGGAAAGCGTGTTTCTTATAGACATCGACGAAGGCGGTGCTGCAGGGACAGCAAGCACGGCGGGAACAGCGGTGCTGCGGGACCAGCAAGCACGGCGGGAACAGCGGTGCTGCGGGGAGCGGCAAGCACGGCGTGAACGGCGAGCACGGCAAGGACAGCGGTGCTGCGGGGACGGCAAAATTCGCAAGCACGGCAAGCACGGCGGTGCTGCAGGCGGCGGTGGTGCGCGGACCAACAAGTACTACCAGATGTGGAAACTTGAGCTTTACTTGGTATATTGAGAGCTAAAAAGCGTTTAGGTCCTTAGTTCGCTACCCTGTGCTACATCTAAGCCTATCCTTTCTAGAAGCTCCGTGGGGACGTTATCCTAATACGTCAGGTTTTGTAACCCGTTACTTCATGTACTATCCAATATGTATTTGGTTGTGTCACCCGTGTCCGTGAGATATCATGTCGCACATATCTGAGGCCTGACAATGTCCGTCCGAAAGCAGCACCGCTTTCTCTGAGTCACTGGGTAAGGAGTGCACTGCCAAGATTGAAAAGCGGACTACGCCGGCAGACAAAAATGTCGGTATTTTCACTGCTTTTACTGATGACATGCAAAAATAAATGACACTACCATCAATACGACACCAGAAGAAAATTATGATCATAATTGTGTACGTTTTGAGCCGATGCGTGCTCCTTACGGCACGCCTCCTGATCGTAACTCACGTCATCACCCTCTAGTCATCGGTTTACTGTAGTGATCGCTCGCGTCATCACCCTCTAGTCATCGCTGTAGTGATCGCTCGCGTCATCACCCTCTTGTCATCGGTTTACTGTAGTGATCGCTCGCGTCATCATCAAAATTTAAGGATGGGACGTCGACTGGCAGCCAGAACAACTTAAGTAGAAGTAGCACGCAGTTGGTGAACTAAGGACCTTAATCAATACACTTAGCATGTTGCATCCACCTGAACAAATACTTCTTTTGGTAACCGACTGGGAGCGAATTGTTGTTTGAGTGTCAAGTCGTCTTCACCAACTGGCTGATTCTGTTGTACTGAGTGAAGTGTTATGGATGTAAAATCTAAGTGAATAAAAACGAAATATGGTGAGTTTGCTCCGCGCTCTCGTTGGGGTAAAGGAACGCGCATTTCTTATAGACATCGAGGAAGGCGGTGCTGCAGGGACGGCAATCACGGTGAGGACGGCGGTGCTTCGGGCCAGCAAAAACGGTGTGAATAGCGGTGCTGCGGGAACGGCAAGCAGGGCGTGAACGGCGAACACGGCAAGGACAGCGGTGCTGCGGGGACGGCAAAATTGGCAAGCACAGCGGGCACGGTAAGGACGGCGGTGCTGCGGGAACGGCAAGTACAGCAAGCACGGTAAGGACGGTGGTGGTGCGCGGACCAACAAGTGCTACCAGATGTGGAAACTTGAGCTTAACTTGGTATATTTAGAACTGAAAAGCGTTAGGTCCTTAGTTAGCTACCTTGTGCTACATCAAAGCCTATCCTTTCTATAAGCTCCGCGGGGACGTTATCCCATTACGTCAGGTTGTGTAACCCGTTACTTCATGTACTATCCAATATGCAACCTGTTACTTCAGATACTATCCAATATGTAACCGGTTGCTTCATGTACTGTCCAATATGTATGTGGTTGTGTCACCCGGGTCCGTGTGAGATATCAAGTCGCACGTACCCTGCGGCCTGACAATGTCCGTCCGAAAGCAGCACGCTTTCTCTGAGTCACTGGGTAAGGAGTGCACTGCCAAGATTGAAAAGCGGTAAGGAGTGCACTGCCAAGATTGAAAAGCGACTACACCGCCAGATTTTTTTTTGGTATTTTCACTGCTTTCACGGATGACATGCAAAAATAAATAACACTACCATTAATACGACACCAGGAAGAAAATTGATCATAATTGTGTACGTTTGAGCCGATGCGTGCTCCTTACTGCACGCCTCCTGATCGTAACTCGCGTCATCACCCTCTAGTCATCTGTTTACTGTAGTGATCGTTACTCGCGTCATCATCAAAATTTAAGGATGGGACGTCGACTGGCAGCCAGAACAACATAATTAGAAGTAGTAGCACGCAGTTGGTGAACTAAGGACCTAAATCAATACACTTAGCATGTTGCATCCAACTGAACAAATACTTCTTTTGGTAACCGACTGGGAGCGAATAGCTGTACTTTTGGTGTCAAGTTGTCTTCACCAACTGGCTAATTCTGTTGTACTTAGTGAAGTGTTGTGGATGCAAAAACTGAGTGAAGAAGAACGAAATATGGTGTGTTTGCTCCGCGCTCTCGTTGGGGTAAAGGAAAGCGCGTTTCTTATAGACATCGACGCGAGTCGGTCTGTGGGCGCTTTCAAGAAAGTAATCAAGGAGGAGAACGAAGACATTTCGTGCCCTGCGCGCAATCTGAAACTATTTCTTGCGAAGAAGGACGATGCGTGGTTGTCGGACGACGATCCTGCGGCGCTACAACTGGAAGCGGGGAATGCTGATGATGCTGACATTAAAGATATGATTGGTGGCGAGTTCATGAAGGCGACGTGGACAATCCAGGATATGAGAACATGGCTGGAGAAATTGCTCCTAGAGTGAAGCAAATCCACGTTCTGGTTGTCATCCCTCAAAATCACATCAATAAGATCAATTCCCGCGAATATGACTCCAGACTGCAGAGGATCCAGGGTATGTAGTCTTTCAACTGTATAAGAGGCATTTCTAACGGGATCATGAGTCGTGATAAAGGCAGAAATAGCTCTTATTGGTTAAAAGTCGTCCACATATGCCATGAACTCCTGTGTCCCGTCCACACCACAACGGTTGGGGCACGACCTCACCTGACATAATTCTTTATATAGCGGGGTGGAGCTCGTGGGTATGTCATCTCCTTCATTTACTCCTGACCTGGTGTTATCTCCAGCTGGTATTGACACGGCTCTACGCATTTATGGACGGGTCTGCGGGAATCGGAACGAGTTGAAAACCACCGTATCCTCCCTTCCAGCCGACCTTCGATCCAACTCCACAGTTCTGGCGCAGTGCTGTACATTCCTTCGTATAATGCTGGATCATGTTGAGCCTCGGATTTCGGAGTTGTGGAATGATCGCCAGGAAGCCAAGGACGAAATAATATTCCGCCTTCGGGCGGTTGGAAGCCAGCTCACTAAAACCCTGCATCAGGCCGCTGCGCCGTCCGATGATTGATTCAATCGCGCACTCTTAACCTTATAAAAACCGTGCGAATCGTGTTATTAAAATTTTATCAGTGATAGAGATGGCCTGGGTTTTGGAGTGTAGGGATTTAGGTTTGAGGTGTAGGGCTTAGGGTCACCGTGATGTCAACTGATTGGAAAAAATTAAATAATTGACTTGTTTTGACAAATCACCTTGGTTTGGGCAGTTTAAAATCTCAGGCTCAAATCACGCAGGATCGCAAGTTTGAACGAAATCCACAATATCTTTATTTTTTACAAGCGCTCAAATCGAATTTCTACTTATCATACGAGGTTTCAGCAATAAACTGAGCCATAATGACAAAATTAATTGATATGAAAACGAATCAGAAAATATTAATTGTTTTTCATTGTAGATGATTCGTTTTACATTAGCTAAAAATAATTTAATTAGAAATTAAATTTCGACTTGATTAAAATTAAGTTTCGATTTAATTAAAAATTAATTAATTGCTTTCATTATTGATGAATTCGTTTCACAAATCCCACCGTTGACAACTTCAACTGAATCCGATAACTACATTTTAACTTAGCACCCATTTGAAGCTCAGCACTGCAGCAATCTGCATACTTGGTCAGAATCTTACAGTTTGAGCAAGTCGGAAACACAGGTGATCAAAGTGGTCCAGTTCGGCCGATGACCAACTCCTTTCGACACACCAAAGTACACATTTTGTCGGGAATTGATTTTTCCTTCGATATGTACAGCCGAGCGTAAGGATTGTAAGTAATTTGGGTTTTCATTACTATGACCATCAATATATGGACGATGTAGTAAGAGTTGTTTAAACAGTTGACTTCCAATTCACTGCATGAAGAAATAAGAATAATAACATCCTTTCGTGAGTTATTTTGGGGTGATTGGACTGAGAAATAGAAAAATGTGCTTTTTCTTACTAATAGTGGTGTCGACTGCCGTCAGGATTGCGTTTTCATGATACATAACGCTGTTTTTATCGGTTAGAGTACCCCAAATTTCCATTAATTCGGCTCCCACGTACAACGTCTTATCGTCATACATCATTTTAAATCGGGTGAGTGGATGGTCTATAGAGTTACGCTTTGGTCCTTCGATATCGACAAAAGCGCCAGACCATGGCACATGGTCCCACCTGTCCTTATCCACACTGTCGTGTACAGGTTAAGTAAGACAAGAACAAATGTATACAATAGCAAATACTAACGTACGTAACGCCCATCCAACTGCATTGCCTCATAGCATCCCTCCCTGAAATCAACCTTCCGACGCAAACCGATGTACACGGGAGGACGCAATGTGTCCATATACATCCTATCTTCGCCAGAAGTCATCGTATAAAGTTTAAATGCGAGAGTCGATTTAGGTGTAGGGTAGGTACAGTATTAAGCAATTTTTTTGCCGTTCTCAATTTTCAAATTTCTACTAAGAATTCCTTTCACCAGACTTAAGATGAATTGAGAACAATTTTGGAAATCGCGGCGTACTTCCCACTTGTTAGCAACAGACTATTATTTACTCACGTAAGTCTCCTTCTGTGCCCCCACCAGCATTATTTTAATTAAAGTAGATATCTATCTGGTATCCGTCAAGCAGCTTTATTCGCTCGTCGGAAATTTATTAGAAGGATTTGGTGATTCCAATAAGTTATACCAAATTCAGGATTTCACGTATAAAGCATTTTTAGATGAACTGAAATCCTGAATTTAGGCGCGGGTCCAGATGAAACGTGCAAATTAAGAGCTTTTCCGCCGGATCACCAACATAAAAAATGTATAGACTTTCAGTATACCTCATTTACTCGGTCGCGATAAACTCAACATGTGCAACGGGCTGCTTTTCTTGATTGCTGGTTTCGTCACATTTATATCCAAGGAGTTTCGCTGCAGCGCATACATTTGCAAGCCCCCATCCGTAGATATTGTTTGGATATTCTTCATACGTTGTGTTGCCACATTCACTGGGTACAAGAAAAGGTTTATGTAATGTGCGTATAGTCGTTTCCTTGAGACTCTGCAAGATCTTTTCATACACTGGTGGTTTTGAATGATTTAAACCAAGCAACAGCGCGAGCGCACCCGCGACATGTGGTGTGGCCATGGACGTGCCAGTAAGTCGCGTATACGCGCTGTCTTTTACGCTCATTGCGGATCGAATCCCAACCCCAGGGGCAACAAAGTCGGGCTTAATGATATAGTTGCTCTTCAACTTCGGAATTGGCTTTTTGTCCAATCCAAACTCACCTTGAAAGCTTGGACCTTTTCCACTTGCTCCCCAGAGTGAAAATCCACCAATCAACGCTCCAACCGCAATCGTATCTTCCTGACTACCAGGATAAAAGACGCTTCCACATAAAAACCCGTTCGTATTGCCGCTAGCAAAGACCGGGTACACGCCTGCGGCTCGCCAAACGTCAATCACTTGACTCAGCCACGTCCAATGGGGATACTCTGGCGTCGACCGGTCGACCCCAAACGAATTCGTCACCACATCCGCTCCAAGCGAACAATTTGCCTCCTTTCCATTCCTTTTGGTAGGACACAAGACCCACTGGGCGGCTAATAAAAAATTGCTCTTGTTCGCTGCTCCCCAAATATCAAACGCTCGGGCCGTGATCCACGTCGCTTCAGGCGCTACCCCAATCCCTTTGCCTCCTACTGCGGTTCCCATTGTATGCGTTCCATGACCGACTTCATCGGCTGTATCCGGCGTCTCCTTGGACATGTCCGTGCCCGGTGGAAACCAGAACGAATAGTCAAAATCCACACGTCCATCTGCCTTTGTTCCTATTGTATCGAATAGCAGCAGTTAGAGCAACTTAAAACAGTTATTCTCTCGGTACCTCGAAATGTCTCTCTTAGCGCTTCGTGGGTGTATCGCACGCCCGAGTCAATACTTGCGACGACGACGCCCTTCCCCTTTGCTCCACTTACCCATAACTCGGGAGCATGGATTAATTTCACATTTTTCTCAATTTGTGCCTCTTTCTTGGCGTCTTGTTGGTCGATTTGAGCTCTAAGAAGCTTCAGCACTTGTCCATCTTGCTCGATTTCCACGATGCCAGGAAAATGACGAATTTCTTCCTGGAAAAAACGCTTGAACGCGAGATTGCTCTCTTTATAGCGAATAATAAGCGTATTCTGTAGCCAGAGAGGTGTAATTTCTATGTTATTGCCGCTTGTTTGAGCTGTAATAAAGCTAGAAACGCTCCGTTGCACGTCATGAACAATGTTCGAGAACGTTTGGTACACAATTTGTCGCTGCTCGGAACGGGAGAGATGTGGTGGGAAAGACAAGTCACGAGGAGACAGACGCGGATGAAGATGTACAAGATTCACGCAGTCAAGAGCTAGGCAGACGGGGAAGAGCACGCAAGCGAGTGCGGCGAGGAAGCGCGCACTCAAGGCTTCCATTGAAGTTGGATATGGTGTGGACTACTTAATTTGTGTCAAAATTGAAACTGCAACATTCTGACCTACAGTGCTGAAATTAAAATGGGTGCTAACTTTAAATGTAGTTACGGATTCAGTTGAAGGTGAAGTGCTCCTGATCGGTGCTACGACGGTAGGCTTAGTGAAACGAATTCATGAAATTTTAACTAAGTTGAAGTGCTCCTGATCGGTTCATTTTCGGTGTGAAAAAACAATAATTTTAATTAAAACGAAACGAAAATTATTTTTTAATTAAAGCGAAGAAAATTATTGCTAACTAAAACGAATTCATCTATAATGAAAAAATAATTAATTTTATTTACTTTTTCGTTATAGATAATTCGTTTTCAATTTAATTAATTTGTCATTATGGCTAAATTTAATCAATTAACGTAAAACAGCAGTTTATTGCTGAAAAACCCCGTATGATAGGTAGAAACTCGATTTGAGTGCATGTAAAATATACTCTCTGTTTCAGAAAAGAATGAACGGGTTTGACTTGATCTTTCATATCTACATTATTATTTTGACAACAACAACAATGCATACCATATTCAAAAGAACGTGGTGCGTGCTATCGACCAGTATATTTTACGTTCCATAACACGCAATAATCAAGTATATAACTGCATATTTGTGGGATCGGATTTGACAGGTGAAACGCTTTCTTTCATATAATGAACAAAATTTGAAAATATCAGATGACAGTATTTATTCAGAATGCTGGTTGTATGATAAATCCAAATCTACTGAACAGTAATATGAGCACAAAACACGTTACAGCCCGTTCTGTAAAACTACCGATTACCGAATATTGTTAATTATGCATAATGCATATATTTTTTGTGAAAAACCAAATTTCAATCAGCCATGAGATCCATCAAACACTTATTTCCGGAACATGATTGGCTAGGCTCAAGTAAGACGGCAATTTTCCAATGTTGACAATATACTGCTGTTTTACGTTAGTATTTATTTTTTTCTAGGGACAAAGGGGGTGTTCTACCACTCTGTAAAGTTAGTAAGAAATTTATACCAAAGTTGAAAAATGTGTAAGATATACCACTTGTGCCAATGAAAAACATGGATTATATATACCAAGAAAAAATTGAGGATGTAATCGTGATTTTGAGAACGTTCGATGCGCTTACATATAAGGACATGTTTGGGATCCGGCTCATAAATGATGAAACAAAACGCCATGCAATTTTTAAGTCAAAAATAATGTAAGTATAACTTTTAAACTGATGGTGACT
>MIQA02000561.1:0-18179 GCA_001887855.2 Sclerospora graminicola | reverse complement strand
GTGATCAGGGCAGAAGCGGTTCAGATCAGCTTGAAGGTGCAGCCGGGATGGGCAAGAGGTGTTACGCAACCGTGCGACGAAGTAAATAGGTTCGAAGTAAAGGTCAGGCATGAGTTGATGTATGGTACACAGGTATAGGATATTGCATATATAATAACAGGTTTAGATTTTCCCCCTAAGCAAAGAGTCGCTCCGCCACGTGTGCGGTCATTGGGAGCACAGGGTTGACTAGTCCCCTCTTGCTCAACTAATTCCCGGTTAAGACGCGCTTAGACGCATTTTGGCTTACCGGAAGGCCCCCGACGGGTTTGTTTTAGGTGATCGAACCTCACCCTCAACGCGCACGTGTTTGGAACACGTTAAGAATATTGGTAAAGGTTTTGTGGAGATAACGTTTGTGGATTACTGTGGAAGATCGTGGATTGATCGCGTTTTCTTGGTTTCGTATTATCTCTCTCTCATTGGCTGGCCTGATCAGACGAACTTTCCTGATCAGTGCCTAGATACTGAATAAGTATCGACCCCAACCCGTTCTCCGGTGAAGATTTCCACCCGAGGACACCCCCCGTCTCGAGAAGGTCATCCCCTCCGACCTGATCAAGATCATCGTTTTCGTCACCGAGTCCACCTAAGTGAGTGTAATCACCCCCGATCAACGGGTACACAAGGTGAGATGAAGTTAAACATAGATCCTGACGAGCATGAAGACCGGCCAGATGACCGGGAGGATCAGATCAGTCACCACAACGGTGATTCATCTGATTCCGATGCTGATCAGGATCGAAGGAGTACCCCCTCCGATAGTTGGTCGTCCGGGCCAGTGGGTATACGGATTCCACCCAAGACTTCTGTCATGGATTTGGAAATCGGCTCCACCACAATGGTGCGCGTACCCGGATCACTTGGTGACTCAGGATATCACCGTGATTCCTTTGATGATGAAAAAGATGTGAAAATCAAAGTGGAGGAAACTTTTTCGGGTGTATTGGAGGAAGGCGTATCGCCTCCGATGCTGTCCATTTCTAAAGGAAGCGATGATCGACCTGGTTTGGTGGAGTGCCAGGTCGAGATTAAAGATGAAATAGCTCCCCACATGGCCCCGATCGGGGCCGATCTGGGTTATAGTAAAGTTGACTATAACCCAGGAAAGGATCAAGGTGTTAACCTTGATCCTATGCATAAGAAGAAAATGGAAAAAGACAGAAAAAAACATGGGGGCGGATCATTGCGATCCACCTAAAAAAATATGTGAAACCTAAACCGAAGATCTTCGAGGAAGACGAAGAGAAGATCGAACCAGCCGAGAAGACCACTGTCCAAGATGTGGAACGACTGTTCTATCTTCGAGAGTTTCACAAGTTCCTGACTACCAACCAAGTGATGAAGATTATTAAGCCTAAGATCATCGGGAAGCTTGAAGGTCGAGCGACCCGGCCGGTGATCACAGGCAGTCAACTTGATCTGATCAGGAACCTCTTGGCGCAGATCGACGAGGTTGGCTTCACTACTGGTGCCTTCGACGCGAATATGCTATTCGATCTGGATCAAGAGACGATCAGAGAATCTATGATCACCCTGTATGATCATCTTGCCTCGTTACTAGGGGCGAACCCAGTGGTTCAGTCGCCGATCGCGGATCCTTCGCACCGATCACAGTTGGTTGAGTATCCTATGGATATTGAGTCGATATATCAATCGTCATCACAATCTGGAGCGGCATCCACCGACTCCTCGGTTGGGATCACACGTATGACGTTGGGCCCGAAAGGGATCCAGCAGATCGACCCCAAGATCGAGTCGCAGAACAGGAAGAGAAAGCCTGAACCTGGTAGAGTCGGATCGGACGATAGTTTCGAAGATGCTCAAGAAGTGCCACAGGCCAATCCGACCTCCAACACTGGTCATACCAACATGCCGGAGGTCCCAGAGCAACTAAAAGCCATGTTCGCGACTATGATGAACCGATTTGCGGGTGAACAATATGGATTGCCTCAGTACACACCTGGACAAGGACAACCATGGCGATCAGCACCGAACATGAATCAGTCCGCTGAGAAACCGGTCAAGAGACCCGTGGACGTGGAGATGGAATCAGTCCGATCAGCCGGAATTGTTCGTTCGATATGCCAGGCCGATCACCAAGATCGATTTCACCGATCACCTCCACGGAGTGAATCTTTGAAGGAAAACGTCGACATCAAAGAGATCATACCGACTATACATGGGGCCAATGTAAACCTCAACTTAGTAAAGTAGCTGCGTTTGAACGCAAGAGGACTCACCTTCGAGATGAAGGTGTCAGATAACAATTATGTGTGCAGTATTTTTTCAACATGTCTCCAACATCATCGATTCGATGAAGCGCCATTCTGAGCCATCCTACGAAGATTTTCCTGCTTCTTCAGATCCTGAACTAGTTACGAGAGTACAAAATTTTATACCGTAATAGATATGTTACAGATAACACAAATGAGCAGCAGAAATCACCTCAATAAGAGATTGTTACTTGAGACAAGTACATTTCATAACATCCCAACACAAATATTGAGTATTAGTGTAATTTTCAAAAAGCATACGACCAGGACAGAAGCTACTTGTCATGCTATTCGTCTGTTTGCTGTGTACAGTCGTATTTTTCACGCAATTGGTCTCTTATTCAGTGCTTCTGTTGACAACGAGCATGCAAAATGATAGATACAAAAATGTAGACAAACGGATAATCCTTCAACCTTAAAACATTTAATTCAAATGTAACTGTCAAATTATGCCTCAGTTAGCGCATTCGTTAACGCACGCTAATCTTCACCCTTTCTGGTTAGGAGCGACCACCAAGACATGCTCACTACTTCTCTTTATAGCAACATCTTTTTATATTGCACCCAGCGTCAATGCACTTCGTCGACCTCGCAAGGAGACGAGCTGCTAATGTTGTTTCGCTTGGGATTTCCCGGCCCAGCGACTGAGGTCTACTCGCTTGGATCTGACGCACCAAAGCACTTGCTTCCTTTTAACAAGCGCATACTACACAAGGATTCATCGAGGAACGAAAACGTTGGAGACAAGTTGGCAATCATCAGCGTCTTGCCGTCATCCGAGAGCACAGGATGCAACCCCGTACGTGAATTTACTGTTTTGGTATGGCTAGCATGAGAAGGTTTTTTGGCGAGTGCCTGGAACACGTCCGACAAGCGCCGAGACTCTTGTTTATTGTTTATCCTCCTTTAAACGGTGTTCAGTAACGTCATCTGTTCACTACCAGCGAGATCCACCAAAATAAGACTTCCTCTCACCTCGGTCTTTTTCGCTTCATTGTACCCAAGAATAGTAAGCGCAAAGACACTGTAGTGCGAATTCATGTCCATGCGGTCCACGGATCGATGGCACGCCGCCACGTTGACAACGTCATCTACTTTCTCAGCCGCCAAAAAACGACCTCAGTCAGCCCTTCCACATAATTTTACCCCGACTATCTTTTGAAATACACGGTCATAATTTCTCTCCCTCTAAAACGATAAACCGTACTTTATCGACTGAACACAAAAATGAACCAAATATAGGGCTGTTAGTTTGATATTTGTGACAGGTCCATTACGGTAATAGCCAATAGTTAAGACTAAATGGACTCTTTAATTTGTCTGGAAGTGCGAAAACATTCTGGGGACTGTTTACAAAATGCGGTAGGTAATTGTAGTAGTAGTAAAATGTAGTCTAATTAGTCTTAACTATTAGCTACTATAACCATATGTATTCTAGAATGTAATCTAGGCTCAGTCATCTTGGATGTATTCACTTCATATGAAATACATTGTTGTTCTTGGAAGAGAGATGGGGAATCCATATCCGGTGCTGGAAGTTGATTGAAGACGCACTGTGCACTGATTTTCACTCGGATACTTGTTCCCTGGTTGCATGTAATCTTTCTTCATAAGTTGCCACAGCCTCGACTTGTGCTCGGCATTGACCGCAAATGAACTCGAGATGATCAAATACATCCTTCTTAATTCCTTGAAAAATCGCTTGATTTCGTAACTGCCATAACCAAGCTATTCCAATTCCATGTAGTCCTATCCAAAGTCGCTGTAATACTTCCAGGTATGAATCATCATACCACCCATGTTGTAACATCATCGCCTTTTTTGGGCTTGAACCTATTGGAGGCGCACGTCGCGTAACCACCGCTGTTTGAAATGTACCCAATGCCGAGTCCAAGATCATCCGTCCGCTCCAGTGCGGAATCAGCCTCCACCAGAAGACTCTCGCCCGTCTACATTCCCAAAGAATGTGACTTAAATCTGCCCTGGTCCCGGTGCAACTGTCATCGAGTTCACAACGCTTGCCTGGTGTCGTCCGGATGTGAAAGGTATCAGTTGCATGGTTGCAGCTCTGAACTTTACCCACACTTGATAGTTAGTTAACATATTACCGTGATCCCAAACCTTATTAGGCTCCACATCTTGTATGTTAATCCACCAAGAACTAGTTTCACATCGATTTTTCCTCTTCGTCTGCAGAGTTTTCAATTGCGGTGCTATCCCAAGAAAATACAGCTTTCGAAAGGACCTTTGTAATTTTGGCCATATCTTCCGTATTGGCGTATTGTCCTCTACCGTCCAACCAATCATATGCAAGTCCGGATGGGGGTGAAAACCCACCGACTCTTCCAGTAATGATGGTGTATCATCTGTTTCCGGTATTGTACCATTAACCACCTTCTATATAATCCCATCTGCTTGTTGTGTTAGGTTGACTGTTCCTCCATTGTCCTCCGTTATACCTCGGACCAACCCAGGTGCAAGTAAATCCCACATAAACGTGTCTAGACACGCCGGCCCCCGAAACAAAAGAATTGGCGGTCGTTCACCAATTGTATGACCTATGCCTACTCTTGGCGACGCCATAATAATCGCACATAAAACACCGTCCGAATTTGGCCCTCGTATGTGATTTCCATCCACTCCTTGCACCTGCCAAACATAAGTAATTTTTGTTAGTCTTACTATTCCTAAATCTCTAATTGATAATGGCTGAATGCGTTCATATTTCCGCGGAATTCACATCGCCGCTCTTTCTTCTGGAATCAATGGGTTAGACGTCCAACTATACGTCCCCAAGAACAGAGCCATCGATTGTGGAAGCAGGTCGTGATAAAGGTATTCATCAGTATCCAGTGTGATACTAAACTCATCCCCATGTGTGAGTCCCTGGCCCTTCATTCTTAATCATCTTTCCATGTTATCTATCGCCAACGGTAGCATCTTTTGGGTGTAGCTTTGTATCGGGCTGATTTGGTCAGGTTTTGGTCCTAACCATTCCATGACGGTTCTAGCGACAGGCCGCTGTCGCACTCCAGTTACTGAGCGACCCACTTCACATACTGTGTATCCTGTCACTTGGCGTTATCGTTTGTCCTGCCAAGGTGTCAGTACCGAGACCAACTAATTCTAACCACGCCCTTTGATAACCATCACGTGCAGCGATGAGCCACTGATATGCCAATTTGAGGCGTTGAACTTGTAAAGCAACAGGAATCGAGATAAGGCCCACTCCTCCAGCCGCATGCGGTGTAAATAGTAATGTAGGCGATATCTTGTGACGCTCTTTCTTACGATGGTACTATTCCTCCACAAAAAAAAGCCTTCTGAATATACACTAGTTCACGTAGTGCATCTGCCGGGGGATCAAACATCCGTGCTGTGAAAAGAATTGAGGGAATAACAATCACGTTAAACAATTGTACTCTTTCCATAAAAGCCGTACCACATTCCGTAGCTGTTGCTAACCGCCGTTGAATCCCCCGAATTTGCAGTGCCCAATTTATACTTTGTAAGTTCGCCCACCCAAAATAATAACCCAAATATCTTATGGTTTCTCCTTCCGGTAAAACCGGTAAAGTGTACCACGTTTCAGGTACATACTCCGAATTTAGAAATAAAAATTTGCTTTTGGCTGGTTGTACGTGAAAACCCGACAGATCCCCAAAACGCCGGAGCACATCCAAAGCAATAGGTACTTGTTTCGCATGTCTTATGAAGATAGTCGAGTCATCGACAAACGCTGAAAATCGATGTTGTATGACGTGGTCGCTTTTTAGAAGGGGAATCCCCTCTAACCGCTTTTCCTGAAGGAAAGCCAGCGCCAGTAACTCTACTGCTAATATGAAAAGTAATGGTGCTAAAGGACATCCTTGCCTAATGCCTGACGTGACTTGAAGTGGCTCCGAAAAGTGATTATTTACTAAAAATTCCGCCGGTGTTCCTGCGTGTATTCTGTTCATTAAATCGATAAAATGTTCTGAGAATCCGCGACCATTTCTCTGGTAAGTAAGGGCTAATTTGATCTGCAATATTTGGACAGACAAATTTAGCCACCCCACCTTGTTTGTGAGGGTGTACACTCCAGTAAGAAAGAATCTTCTTTTGGCCTTTCTGGCCCCAAAGGAGTGCCCATTTTTTACACTTCTTCACGTTCCTCAATGGATGCAAAATGGGTCTCCTGCAACAATATTATGTGCACACGGTACTCCGAACCGCCGTGTCGCCAGGAGTTGATCCAGTCCGATATGTCTTTTTTGTGCAAAACCCGTACATTTTAACTTAAAATAATAGTAGTAGTAGTAAAATGTAGTTCTAATTAGTCTTAACTATTAGCTACTATAAACATATGCATTCTAGAATGTAATCTAGGCTCAGACTGATTGGGTGTGGTACTGTCACGTATCGCAGACTCTTGATCTTTGTCGACACTTGGGAACTGGGTATCTGGTGCTGGAAGATATTCGAAGACGCACTGTGAACTTATACGTAGTCTAATACCGTCTTCCCGAGTTAAGTAGGATCTTGCTTCATATTCCGCCACTGCTGCGACTTGAATTTTACAGTTGTTCCATATCGTCTCTAGATGGTCAAACGCATCTCTCAGGATTCCTTGAAAGATCGTTTGGTTCCGAAGCTGCCATAGCCACGCAACACCAATCCCGCACAGGCCATTCCATAATCTCTGAAATACCGCTGTGTAGGTTTCATCGTACCACCCATGTTGATGCATCATTGCCTCCTTTATTCTTGATCCAATTGGGGGCGCCTTTCTGGACACCACCGCTGTTTCAAATAGGGATAACTCCCTATCAGTTAGAATGACTCCTCGCCATTGCTGGATCAACCGACGCCAGAAAGCTTTCGCTCGCTTACATTCCCAAAGGATGTGACTGATATCCGTCCTGGTGGATGTACATGTTCGATCTAGTTCGCAGCTGCGATCCGAGGTAGTCCGGATATGAAAGGTGTTTAACTGCATAGTCACCGCCCTAAAGTGCACCCAAACCTGATAATTTGTCAGCATATTATCATGTTCCCATACCTTATTCAACTCCACATCTTGTAAGCCAGTCCACCAGGAACTTGTCGTGCATTTGGTCTTCCACTTCAGTAGCACCTTTGGTAATTGGGGTGCTATCCCATGAAAATACAGTTTGCGGAAAACTCGTCTTAATTGAGACCATATTTTTCGTATCGGCGTCGTATCTTCAACTGTCCATCCTATCAGATGTAAATCCGGATGGGGTTTCAATACGACGTAATCATCTTAAGTTGAGGATGTGTCCTCTTGATCCTGTAGTGTACTTGAGATCATTCTCCATATTATGCCATCCGCTTGTTGTGTGAGTATGCATGAATCATTACTGTTCGGTGCTACTCCTCTGACTCTCCCGGGAGATACAAGTGACCACTCGAACGATTGTAGGCAGGCCGGTCCTCGATCCAGTTGGATTGGTGGTCTGACTCCAAGCGTTTGACCGATTTTCACTCTCGGTGAAGCTAGAATTATAGCACAAAGCCATCGCCCTATTTTGGCGTACGTATGTGATCTTTCACTGATTCCAGTAACCTGCCACGTAAACATTGTTTTCGTTAGTCTGGTAATACCCAAATCCCTGATAGCCATTCTTGGATTTCGCTCATATTTCCGTGGCACTAGTACAGCCGCGTGCACTTCTTGTATCCACGGGTTAGAGCTCCACTGATATGTTCCCCAGAAAGGCAGCATGGAGCCTGGGAGCAAGTCGTGATAAGGATACTCATCAATATCGATTGTTACAGTGATGGCATCTGAGTGGTATAATCCCTGACTTTTCACTGCAAGACCATTTTCCATGTCCTGTATCACCTTCGGTAAACTCGTTTGAGTGTTTTACTGCAATTTTTCCTTCTGATCCAAGTCTGGTCCTAGCCATTCCATTATAGTTCTTCCAATAGACCTGGTTGTGGTTTCGCGTACCGGCTTCCCTGCTTGACAGAGTTTATAACCTGTTGTAGGTGAAATCCATGGTCCTGATGAACAGTCAAAGCCTATCCCATGTAGGTCTAACCATGCGCGTTGGTAGGTGTCTCTCGCAGCGATCAACCATTGGTAAGTTAATTTTAATCTTTGGACCTGTAAATCAACCGGTATCGATATTAAGCCTACTCCCCCCGCCGCGTGCGGAGTAAAGAGTAAGGTCGGTGATATCTTGTGCCGTTCCTTGTCGGCTATGGTGCTGTTTCTCCATATAAATGCCTTCTGGATGTGAACTAATTCTTGTAATACTTCCCCAGATGGATCAAACATTCGCGCTGTAAATAGCATAGACGGGATCGCAATAACATTAAATAACTGCACTCTCTCCATAAATGCCGTACCACATTCTGTTGCTGTCGCCAAACGTCTTTTGATGGCTTGAATTCTGACAATTTATACTGCTTAAATTCGCCCATTCAAAGTGATAACCTAAATATCGAATGGTTTCTCCTTCCGGTATTACCGGTAAGGTGTACCATTTTTTTGGTACAACTTCTGAATTTAGGAATAGAAACCGACTTTTGGCTGGTTGGATATGCAATCCTGAAAGGTCCCCGAATCTCCGCACAATTGCTAAAGCTACTGGAGCTTGCTCCGCACGTTAAATGAAAATCGTCGAGTCATCTACAAATGCTGAGAAACGGTGTTGTACCGAGCGGTCACATTTAAGGGGGCTTACCCCCATTAACTGATGTTCCTGTAATAATGCCAAGGCCAATGGCTCCGCTGCTATGATGAAGAGTAGGGGAGCTAAAGGACATCCCTGACGGATGCCTGATCGCACATCTAAGGGCGTCGAAAAGCTGTTATTTACCATGAATTCTGCTGTTGTCCCCGCATGAAGTCTGCTCAATAAATCGATGAAACCATCCGAAAATCCAAATAAACTTAGAACGGTAAATAGGTAATCCCGGTCCACCGTATCATAGGCTTTGCTAAAATCTAGGAACAGTATCCCTGCGCTGTGGGCCGCTGATTCTCTCCTCATATCTTTATACGTGTCAAAGGTCGCCTGCATCATGATTACTGCCTTATCCATTCTTCGCCCAGCTACGAACCCTTGTTGGGTTTCTCCAATAAGTTGTCCAAGAAAAGATTGTAGCCGACGGGCAATGATTTTAGCGAATAATTTGTATCCCGTAGTTAGTAAAGAAATTGGCCTATAGTCCAGAGCATCACTGGAGTCGGTATAACGACCGCCTTTAAGAACGATGTAGGTGGGGTTGCCCCAGCTAGAATCTCATTAAAGATTTTTGTTAATGGTCCGATGAGGATATCGGAGAAGTCCTTGTAGAAATCGTTACTCAATCCGTCATATCCAGCTGCTTTTCTACGGGCTATACCCCT
This sequence comes from Sclerospora graminicola, assembly GCA_001887855.2. NCBI lineage: Eukaryota > Oomycota > Peronosporomycetes > Peronosporales > Peronosporaceae > Sclerospora > Sclerospora graminicola. The sequence goes on along the minus strand of MIQA02000561.1, from coordinate 8,498 downwards.
GATCGCTCAAGCGACATCCTCCTTGAGAATATCCTCCATTAACATCGTGTTTTGTAAACCAGTTACCATTCTATCCCGTGGCACCGTCATGAATTGACATATGTCCTTCATCAATGTGGAGGTTTTGACAACTCGATGACTTGCGCTTAGAATTCTTTTCCAAGTGGCCGCAAATCTATCGGGAATGGAAATTGAATCCTCAAATGCCGGACCCGAAGTTGCGTTTATTCTGGTCACTGTTTGATCTCTTTCCCATATAGATGTCCGTTTGAATAACCACCGAACATCTGCCGCAGATCTATGTAGACGTAATCCCTTGCGAAAGGACCTTTCTTTACTCATATCATCTGCTAAAGCTTGAACAATATGTTTTCGTAAAGTATCTCTTGCCGTTCGCTGTAGATGCCTAACTCGCTTCCGTCGACGTCTCGCCACCTTCCTTCTAATATTGTAGATTATGTTTCGGCACTCATCCATGGATTTATCCCACGTTAATGTTGAGATTTGAGTAGTCAAGGTTTGCATATCTCGAGTTTTGTCATCACGAGATCCTGGAAAAGGGTAAGGCATTCGTCTATTTGCCAATTGTAATCTTGACACACTTGGGTCTTTTAGGCACAGACACAATTGATTATGGTCAGACTAGACTGAGGGAGCTTTTACAGCTACCCATACCACCCAACCTTTCCATTGATCCGATACATAAAAGCGGTCGATACGACTCGCTTGATTGCCCCGCCAATACGTAAAGTGATCTGTTGGGTCTAGCTGTAATTCTTCTTGCACGGGTGTCATAAGAAGGCGTTCGTCCCACAGATGCCAGGACGCGACCAGTCTCGCGAGCGCTCGACTCTCAGGTCGATGCGATCTAGTACCCCCTAGTCGATCTATTATTGGGGTGTCCACGCAATTAAAATCCCCTCCGATTATGCTGTTCGAGGGTTTTCTGATGGACATTTTGTTACTGTCACTAAAAAACATTTCCCTTCCAACTGCATCCCCAGACGGCCCATATAGATTTATCAACGTGCAGTCATTCCATTGCACTGCTATTGCACGATTCGTCCACCCAAATTCATAACATGGTTTAATTTGATGCACAAGTTCTGGCACAATCAATATCGCTACTCCTCCTTGCTTATACGGGTGTACACTCCAATAGGACAATTTTTGTGATTTATGCTTCTGTCCCCATAACAGAGCCCATTGTGTCGCTACTTCATCTCGTTCCGTGGTGGTTACTATGTGCGTTTCTTGGAGAAATATAATCTGTGCTTGATAGTCCGATCCACCTCTCTTCCAGGAATATAGCCAGTTTGAAATATCTTTTTTTGTAAAACCCCTAACATTTTGGGATAAAATTATTGATGTCAAATTCTTTGGGTCATCCTTACTTACTTTTGACGGTGTATATTCCATGTCTTTCAGAAGACGATGTTTCGTAAAAATATCACTGTTGTTCATGGCAAAATATTCATGGGTAGAGGCATGATTGATTGCGGAGCCCTTAGTAACAACTGGGGTCCTGCAGACCGTGTTCCTCTGTGGCTATATTTTCCTTGACGGTTGCCTGGATTGCATCTTCTGAGTACATGTACTCATACAAGTCTTTCCATGCTGTCTGTTCTCTTTTTTCCAACGCCGTGAACTTTGCTGCATACTCCGGGTTTTCAGACATTACTCGTAAATGCCGCTGAAGGAGGCATAAAATGGTATCTGTGAGATTGTAATTATTTCCAAGCATCGCCGCTAACTGCTCCGCGAAAATATGACCGCTTAATAACATAGTCGCCAGGAGGAGTACTTGTCTCGGTGCAAGCAGTTTTAATATTGTGTTCCCACCATACTGGATTTTACGTAACTGCACCCATTCTTGGGAGCTGTTAATTATCGTCATTTTTTGACTTAGAGATTTCATGACGTTATAACGGTTTTCCCATTCCGTAAACCATTGCCCTGGTATATCTAGAAGACCTTCCCTTTTGCCCGCCTCCACTACCTCCAGCCAGCATTGCTCTCTCCATTTTTTCGTTAATTCAACCAATACACTCGAGTGAACACTATCCAGGATATAGTGCGTTCCAGGAACATCCTTTAATAAGTGTAACAACCGATTGCCTTCTCTTTGGGCCGCCTTAACCCACAATGTTTTCGTGGAGCTGATTAACGGAAATGGCACGCCCGTTTGTTCTTCCCATTGAAGGATTAAATTATGCCATGTGATGTTGAAATTTTCCAGCGAAAGTGGGTTCGACAAAGTCTCCTTCTCACATTTCATAAATTCATCCATAAGTTCACGCTCTACTGGTACTATCTCCATTGATTCGGTATTTGCACCGTTATGGTCCCGCCGACACAACCGTTTTGAGAGGGGGTTATTACTTCCTCCCGGTTCTGATGTGTCCTGTGAATTGTCTCCTGTATCCGATGGTTTATAGTCCGAATCAGATGTTGATCCGTCAGAAATTAGTAATATTTCTTGTTCCGGTTGAGTATCCGCCCATACTTTGTGATACCATTGTTCTAAAATTGGTCTCGAAATTTGGTATTTTTGAAAGAAATACGTTGCCGTTGCTGGGTCCTCCAAGTTAGCCTCAAGTAAGCTTTCTTGTTCCGGAAGTGACAATTTACTAACAGTATCCGGTAGGAAATGGAGTAATTCACGCATCCTCGAATCCTTAGTTCTGATAATGTCAGCAATTTCACATTTTAAGGCATGGTGAATGGTCGGCCCATTTAGCCGGTGGAGAATGTCCTCAATGTTACCATCCCACTCATCTGGGTCCCACGGTGAATAACCACCATAATTAGTTACCATGCCTTCATCACATTCTACAATCCTCGCGATATCTCGCTACTATCCAACTCCGGTGCTCCTTCTTGTCCGGAGTGCACCTTTTCGTCATCGTAATTTTCTTCATCACTACTCTTATTCATGTCAACATCGTCCTATGGCCATTGTCTTTCACCACTTAATATGGCTGCGTAATGTTGCCCACTGTATTCGAGTATGACCGGTCGTTTGTCCTGATAATCTTGTTCCGTGACTTCTGTTAGAAATGTTTTCATCTACACCAATCGTGATTGGGTATTCTCCACTTATTTGATATGTTTTCCTCCGTTTTGTACGCGTTTCTGGCGTGAACAAATTGAAACCTGGAACCTTTGCACTTGTGGGGTGGCTCAGCACGTACATATCTCGTTGTAACATCGTACTTATCGACATCAGCATGTCGTTGCTCCCCCAAGCTTGACGGGGGATATTGTCATTGATTTTTGAACTGCTTTCTGCAAATTCCAATAAATACTGTTGAAATTGTTTCCGCGATTCTGTGGTTGACAAATCCGATTTGGTTCGACCCAGTTCCTTAAGGGTCGATTTCCTTGCTTCATGTGAGAATTTGTCCTCGAAGTCCATCAAGGCTCTTGCCAAACATCCTTCTTTTAAGGCTTTTGTCAGTTTTTCCAATGCTCCATCGTTTTCAATAATTTTTCCGATCCCGTTAAGGATTGAGAAACTGCATAAAATTGACAATTACCCGTAGGCGGGGTCATGACTTTCCGAATGCCTAAGGCTTCAAATAACTTTGATACCGACTGTAAATCTTGCGGTAAATCCTCCTCCCAATCCAATGGTTCTAGTCTTAATATAGGCCCGTCAACTTTTGCGTATTCATCAATCACTTCCGTAATCACATTCTTCGCCCGTCCTTCCAACATTAGAAATGCACTCGCCTTTTTCTGAAGAATCACTTCATATTCTTCCTTAGCCTTCTTTTTTTCCAACTTGGATTTGCGCTTTTTCGTTTTCGGTGGGTAACTTTCTTGTCTATCTTTACCTTGCCCAATCAATGGCTTGTTGCTAATTGGGTGAACTTTCTCTTCACGTGATTGTTGTATGTCACGTTGTAGACTTGAAGCTACCTGAGGGATTGGCGCCTTTTCCTCCTCATCATCTGCTGATTGTGGCCGACTTTGAGGTCTGTGTTTTTTCTTGGTTACCGTAATCCAGTCTGGTAACTGTTTCCGTTGATGCATCTCTTTGTGATGAACTGCATGGTGCTTGTCTTCTCTCGAATTTTCACAGGGTTCCGTGGTTTTACACGGAGTGACACAAGCCAATGTTGGTTCACTTGATTTGTCATCGTTGGTCGTTTCTGATGTCTCTTCTTGAGCTGCCTTTCCTTGTTCGGCTAACTGTCGTTCTCTGACAGCATCTACTTGCGCTCTTAATTCTTCCATACTCCTGAAAGTTTGTGTGGGAGCCTCATAAGTCTTCAACTCCTCTAACTTTACGTGAATACAGTTCTTCTTCAGTAGGTCGGAAAGAGCAGTCCCACATTTCCGTATTGGATGTCCCAGCTCACCACATCGTAAACATTGCTTCTTACCCCGCATACTTGGGTGTTCCAGAATTATCATCGTATGTCCCCAATAGATTCGCTTGATATTCAACAATGCCGTCGGGCAAGCATCCGACTCCACAATTAATTCCCATGATGTTGAAGTATCCGAGAAGGGTCCATTTTTATCCAAATCGTCTAATTGAAATTCCATTCCGAGAACTTTTTTCAGAAAATTGGAGAGCTTCAATAGATCAACTGATCGAGTCACATTCTTTAGCACACATGAATAGTATCCTTTATGCTCGAAACTTTCTCCATTACTGTCCCTTTGCTTTTCCCACGCCGAACCACTCGTTGCTTGCGCTTGATGATGTAAATTCTTGAGAACATGGTCGTAACGATGGAACGGAACAGTTATTCCCGCAAATTTCCGGGCCATGTCCCGCGTGAAAAAGTGAAAGTATAAAGCATGCTTGCTGCTGTCATAACTTATTCTTTTTAGCTGCGCTATCATTCGCCACAGCTCCGGTCCGCCTGTCCCTCTCGTCGTCGCCGCTGTTGCGATGCTTTCTTGGATGCTTTTTGTGCTCAGGAATGCTTCCTTAATAATATTCTCACCTCTCAAATCGAGAACTATACACCCTTCCACCTGTGCTCGGATAGTATGTACCAGCTTTACTTGTTCCTCTGTTTTCATTATACGCTTGAGAAACTGAGGTAATTTCTTTGCGATGATTGTTTCTTCTACAAGTCCCTGGACGATTCTCCATTCCTCTGCACTACCTTCCCGTACTTGCATTGGCGCATATTTCCCATATTCTTTCTCGCATACAGCTCTCAGCTGAGTGATCTCATCTGGGGTGTACAGCGATGTCTTGAACAAAAAAGTTTTGCTCACCAGTTTCGCATCCTGCTCCATAGTGATGGTTTTCCCTGTCACCTTATTCGCCCATCCTTGAAGGGTGGGTGGTAGCCTTTATTCTTGGAGTACTTTTACCTGTCCGATAGCCTTCCATAGTATGCTTTCGAAAGATTGCGTCGTTTTCTGCGCAATCACCGCCGAACTAATCACACGTTGACGCCAAAGCCCCCAGTCTTTCTGTTCATCTATCACCATTAGTTCAAATAGGTCCAGTACTCGTTCCACTTCCGCTGATTTTATTTGCGGGATCGTTTTGCTACATCTGATAAACGTGAAGTCGGTCCTCGGACCTTCACATATATCGACGTAAATAACTCTTGTGTCAAATCCAGCCAGGCTTTTACTCTCGGTTTCCTAGTTCGCACTTGGCATAGTGCCGTCTTCAAGGCTAATGCCAGTTAACTTGGCTCGCGTGAGTCTAGTGAGCTAATGATGCTTAAACGCTCTTCACTGGATTTATTTTCCTTTTCACCCTGATTTTGAGGTACAGTCTCTGTTTTACTATTATCATCCTTTACTGTCTCCTGAGATACCGGTTTATTTTCTGATATCTCAGAGTTTTTGTTGGATTCGATAGTATTTACCGGATCCAGTACCGGTTCATCCGGTACTACTCTTTGTTCCGCATCATCTTCCTTCCCCGGACTCGTTCTCTCTGCCTCGATCGAGTCCGGGGTTTCTGGAACAAACTCATCTCCACTCCCTGTTTCTCTATTCGTGGGAGTTTGGTCTTCCGTCTCCCCTGGGTTGTCCGGGTCACTCGCAGGACCCGGGTCTAGTAGAGAAGGTCAGGTTTCGTCATTGCCACGCATTTTAGCCCTAAACCTTAATTGGGACACAATTAAGGGCAATATCGCAAATTTAGAACTGACTTAAAATAATAGTAGTCAGAGGATTAGAGTCATTCGTATAGATCCGTACTATACAATTTGAGGTTCGACACAGTGTATAATACAGTATTAATACATTATTAATACAATATTTATACAAAATTACCGTAAAAGTCGGGTTAACTGGGACACACGGATCAGTACTGTAATTCACCGGTCATCTGGTTTTGTGAAAGTCCACAACATGTCCTATGATAGGACATGTTGTGGTGCTTATTACTGCCGTAGTAACCCATTAGAACGGATAAAAAAAGAGAGGGAAGCCCATCCATCGACAAAAAGAGGATGAAGGGCATGCATTTTAGCGGAGGCAGTTCAGTTGTGGTGAAATTGTGAGTTGAAAAAGGTTATCAGTACAAATCCGCATATCTTAATATTTAATGTTGTTTGATTGTCCTTCTAAGTAGAATTAAAGCATTGTTTAAAGTAGTGAGTGATATCAAAACAGATGAAATGATAAACACATAAGTATGTGTTTATCATTTCATCTTACCTCTTGTAATACTTGGGCTTAATACTCTATAAAAGCTATTTCTACGCTAGTTTAGGGTGTCCTAGGGGTGTAGAATGGGTTTACACTTCAAACCTTACAGTCGATTCCTGTCTATCTAGCACGAAAAGAAAAAAATACGTTAAATACGTATGTATTTTTAATGCTGTATAATACGTCTGTATAATACAGTGTATTATACAGACGTTTGATACACACGGATCTATAGTCATTCGAGATTGACTCCCTAACTGGTTTATATTCCATATCCTTAATTTCGTAAAAATATCGCGATTTGTCATATCATAATACGGATTAGTAGCAGACACAGTCTTAGCGGTGCCCTTAGTAACAACTAAGATCCTGCTGATCATGTTCGATATTTCTGTCACCACTCGTAGCAGCCGATTGGACCACATCTGTTGAATTAACATACGTAAAAAGAAGTTTCCAAGCGTTCGACTCCCCTTTTCCAAGGCGTTAACTTTTTCCTCATAATCTTGGCTGATCTCCATTACTTTAAGATGTCTCTGAAGTAAACACAAGATAGTGTCTGTTGGATAATAATTATCTCCAAGAATTGCCGCCAATTGTACGGCAAATAGATGCGCACAAAGAAGTATTGTAGCTAGAGCCAGAGCTTGTCTTGGCGCTAATACCTTCAATACCTTATTACCGCCAAATTGGATTTTTGGTAAACGAGACCATTCCTGCGAACTATTCATGATAGCTATTTTTTGTCCCATCGTTTTTATGACATGAAAGCGTTGTTCCCACTCCATGAACCATTGTCCCGTTATATCCATTAACCCTTCGCGTTTTCCTGCATCTACAACCGCCAGCCAGCATTGTTCTCTCCACGGCTTTGTTAATTCCACTAAAACGCTAGAGTGGACATTGTCCAATGTGAAATATAACCCGGTGATGTCCTTAATTAGATGTAGTAAGCGGTTAGCTTCCAGGTGGGCTACTTTAATCCACAATGTTTGGGTCGAACTAAGTAGCAGAAATGGGATACCAGTTTGTTCCTCCCAGGTAAGCAATACCTTGTGCCAAGTTATGTTGAAATCTTCCAACGAAATGGGAACTACAAACGCCTCTTTCTCACATTTCATAAATTCATCCATTAATTCCCGTTCCACCGGAACTATTTCCATCGAATCATTTCTTTCATCTGTGGAATCCCTGCGGCAAATTCGTTTGATAGTGGGACTATCTCCTCCACCGGATTCCTGGGTGTCCTGCGAACTGCCACCTTGCTTCGACGGATTGTATTCCGATCCTGAAGCGAATCCATCCGAAATTTGTAACACTTCCTGCTCTGGTTGATTAGCCCTCCAAATTTTCCGATACCACTGTTGTAGAATAGATTTAGAGATCTGATATTTCTGTAAAATTTGTCACTTGTGCCTGTGTGGTGAACTGTTCCAGAAATAAACGAACTAATGATGAAGGATGCCCTCACCTGATTGGTTGAAATGTCGCCCTTAGCTGGATGCCCGGACTGGTCAATGGAGGACGCGATCTGAGAGCCGCCGGACGCACCTACGAACGGCCGGACGGCGCCCGGCCTGGGATCAGGCCGGACGAACATGACAGAAGGCGTGGATAGTCGGGCTAGCAGGCTAAGCGGACGGGACGACCGCGGATAGAGGACGGCCGAGGGGCGGATTGGTGGCGGATTGTTTGGAAGGTATGAGTGAAAGGAGCCTGAAGGAAGATAGTGGATGAAGGAGGCACTCGGATCGGATGAGAAGCTGTCAAGGAAGAGCTAGCGCCCACGGCCAAGTGGCTCGGATGGATGGCCATCCGGCCGAGCCGGACGGGTACAATGTACCAGCCGGACTGGT
>MIQA02000559.1:0-23322 GCA_001887855.2 Sclerospora graminicola | reverse complement strand
CACCGATCGATGCAATTTGAATTAGAACATGTATTGTCGGTTATCTCCTTTTCCTCAAACTTATTTCTGCTACCGACATATGCATAGATGCAAAACGTAGATCGCTCGGCTCGAACCAGATTCCAACCTGGCGAGCGATCTAGTTTAACATTTTCTCGACATCTGGTGGGAGCATGCCAGCACGTTTAGTCGGCACATACCACTTGCGCATCAGGTTGAAAAAATCTTCAATAGGGCAGACACCGGCGTCGTGAATCTTCCCACAGGTTTTGAATACGAAAAAACAATGATCCGAGGGATGACCCTTACGATCACATTTTCCACATGTGATTCTCTTCCAGCAGTCACGGTCTCCATGCTTGGTCGACCCACAGTGTACGAATTTCTTGCGGGGTCGGTCCTGATCAGGTTGAGCCCCACCAGATTTTCGTCCATCCATGCCGTTAATCGATGATCTCGGGCGGTATACTGGCTCCGTCGTAAAGATATGACGATGCTGTTCCTCGTCCGAGCTTAAACTTGATTGACCACTTTCCTCTTCCGAACTGGAACTGTCTGATTCCTTCGTGATCATCCGAATCGCTCTGGCTTGTCGTGCTGCTGGTATCTTGCCCTGGTCCGGATGTGGTTTCGACCGGTACCGGTTCGATCCTACCTCGACCTTGGGTTGTCGACTTTTGGCTCGCTGCAGCGTTCTCAGAGTTAGTTCCAATTGCTCCGAATCGTTTATACGGAGCAGGGTTAGCTGATCCGCCAAATCACGATTATCCAAAGTGCCAATAATGTGTTTAACATGCTCGCGAGCTATATCCCGGTGTCGTGGGTCCTTGATCGGCAATTTCGCGCGTAGACCAGCAACATTCAGCCGATGTAAGTATTCGATCGGTGTTTCGTCGGATCTTTTCTTCATGTGGTAATACTGTCTCGCAACAGACACCCCCGAGTTGCAATACTGCTCTTCAAATTCTTCACACAATCGAGGCCACTTTAAACGCACTTCTCGGCTCAGCTGCTTAAGCCAGTTCTTGGCCGGACCTTTCATTAGATCAGCGAAAATCAGACATCTTTCACCTTCCGGTGTCTTATCTCTCAAAAAGGCTGATTTAGTCCGACTCAACCAAGCTCTCGCCTGATCATCGTCCATATCCTTGCCGGTGAAATCTTTTAATTCCGAGATCGCCGACATCCGCACTCGGGTGATCGTTCCAGAATCACTGTCAAATGCCTGCGCGGAGGCCATATCTACCCTACGAGGCATCTCCATATCCAAATCATCCGGATCAAAATGTTGACTGATCTCTCCATCTGATTTCATGTCCACATCACTACGTGGAGGTGATCTATGGAGTCGATCTTGGTGACCGACCTGGCATATCGATCGAACAATTCCGGCCGATCGAACTGATTCCATATCAACGTCCACGGGTTTCTTGGCCGGTTTCTCAGTGGATTGATTGATGTTTGGTGTCGATTGCCATGGTTGTCGTTTCCCTTGCCCAGGTGTGTACTGAGGTAATCCGTATTGTTCACTCGCAAATCGGCTCATCATAGTCGCGAACATGGTTCTCACTTGTTCTGGGATCTCCGGTATGTTGGTAGGGTTACTGTTGGGAGTCGGATTGTTCTGTGGAACTTCTTGAGCATCTTCAAAACTATCATCTGATCCGACTCGACCAGGTTCAGGCTTCCTTTTCCTGTTCTGCGACTCGATCTTGGGGTCAATCTGCTTGATCCCTTTCGGGCCCAACGTCATACGTGTTATTCCAACCGAGGAGTCGGTGGAGTCCGCTCCAGATTGTGATGACGATTGATATATTGACTCAATATCCATAGGATATTCAACCAACTGCGATCGGTATGAACGATCCGCGATCGGCGACTGGACCACGGGGTTCGCCCCGAGTAGCGAGGCAAGGTGATCATACAGAGTTGTCATAGCTTCTCTGATCGTCCCATATTGTAGATCGAACAGCATATTCGCGTCGAACGCACCAGTAGTGAAACCAACTTCGTCGATCTGCGCCAAGAGGTTCCTGATCAGGTCAAGTTGACTACCTGTGATAACCGGCCTGGTCGCCCGACCTTCAAGCTTCCCGATGATCTTGGGTTTTATGATCTTCATCACTCGGTTGGTAGCTAGGAACTTGTGAAACTCTCGAAGATAGAACAGTCGTTCTACATCTTGAACAGTGGTCTTCTCAGCTGGTTCGGTCTTCTCTTCGTCTTCTTCGAAGATCTTCGGTTTAGGTTTCACATATTTTTTAGGTGGATCACACTGATCCGCCCCCATGTTTTTTCTTTCTTTTTCCATTTTCTTCTTATGCATAGGATCGAGGTCAGCACCTCGATCCTTTCCCGGGTTATAGTTAATTTTACTATAACCCAGATCGGCCCCGATCGGGGCCATGTGGGGAGTTGTTTCATCTTTAATTTCGACCTGGCACTCCACCAGACCAGGTCGACCATCGCTTCCTTTAGGTATGGACAGCATCGGAGGCGATACGCCTTCCTCCAATACACCCGAAAAAGTTTCTTCCACTTTGATTTTCACATCTTTTTCATCATCAAAGGAATCACGGTGATATCCTGAGTCACCAAGTGATCCGGGCACGCGCACCATTGTGGTGGAGTCGATTTCCTAACCCATGACGGAAGTCTTGGGGGGAATCCGGATACCCACTGGCCCGGACGACCGACTATCGGAGGGGGTACTCCGTTGATCCTGATCGCCATCAGAATCAGATGAATCACCATTATGGTGACTGATCTGATCTTCCCGGTCATCCGACCGGTCGTCATGTGCGATAGGATCCATATTCAACTTCATCTCACCTTGTGTACCCGTTGATTGGGGGTGGTTACACTCACTCAGGTGGACTCAGTGACAAAAACGATGATCTTGATCAGGTCGGAGGGGATGACCTTCTCGAGACTGGGGGTGTCCTTGGGTGGAATCTTCACCGGAGAACGGGTTGGGGTCGATACTTAATCAGTATCTAGGCACTGATCGGGAAACTTCGTCCGATCAGGCCAGCCAATGAGAGTGAGAGACAACAAGAAACCAAGAGAACGCGATCAAACCACGATCTTCCACAGTAATCCACAAACGTTATCTCCACAAAACCTTTCCAATATTAATAACGTGTTCCAAACACGTGCGCGTGGGGGGTGAGGTTTGATCACCTAAACAAACCCGTCGGGGGTCTTCCGGTAAGCCAAAATGCGTCTAAGCGCGTCTTAACCGGGAATTAAGTTGAGCAAGAGGGGACTAGTTAACCCTGTGCTCCCAATGACCGCGACACGTGGCGGAGCGACTCTTTGCTTAGGGGGAAAATCAAAACCCGTTATTATATATGCAATGTCCTATACCTAGTGTACCATACACCAACTCATGTGCCTGATTTATACTTCGACCCTGTTCACTTCGTCGCACGGTTGCATAGTACCACCTTACCCATCTTTGCTGCACCTTCAAACTGATCCGTACCACTTCTGCCCTGATCACGGTCAAACTCTATGGCGATCTTCAACCATCCCGATCTCTCGATAAACAGCCTCGAAAACACTCGAGATCTGCCCCTCGGACACTGTTCACTTCATATCCAACCCGGCTTAACTGAAAACTCCATCTACCTTCACATCTGGACGCCGGTTTGGGGCCGATCAGCCCCGATCATGATCAGCACAGCGATCGGCCGAGTGATCGGGCAGTGATCAGGGCGATCAGCCCCAGATCACTTCGAAACACCTCCGGGTTACCATCACAACGACTTTGCTTGCTCACTCGACCATATTCTCGACCTTCATCCCGACCCAGATCGTACCGACTCAGCAGATCAGGCCTGATCGGTCCTTCTTACATCATTCCTGGACAGATCCATCGGTTCTCATCGCTTGCCTTGACTTGGTATTATTCGCACGGCTCGCCACTCCACATACCCCGTTCTATTCTACACCAGATCTTCGCATTCTGGGGCAGAATTAGGTGGCTTGGCCGATCGGGCCGGAACTTCGTATCACATCCAACTTCAACATCTGCACTGTTCATAACTCGACCCGATGACTGTTTCTGATATGTCGCTTCGCCATTGCTGCTGTATCTCCAATTGGTCTCAACCGATCTCGTCATATACGTCCACGTGAACTCCACTTAATACGCGTTATCCCGATCGCGATCGTGATCTTCGCCGTTCCATTAGTATCCGGGGCCGGGCGTAGTAACGGTACTTGGCTTATCCCTTCACATTACGAAAGCCCGTCGTCCACTACCTTTTCGTCGTATACGCGATCAGCCTGTCCCACCTATCAACTGTCTCATCTTGATGAGTGTTCCATCGTCACCAATCAACGGTCATGTGTGGTCCACCTTATTCTCAACATTTTTCAGATCGCTTTACCACAACCGCCCGTTGTAGACGCCCTGCGTCTTGGGTGACTTCTTGTAGGTTTGTAACCTTCCTGCAACTTGGTCGCTCATCCGGTATCCGGATATCTGATAAAGATACAAACGGAATGATACTGGCGGCGAAAATTTCTTACCGAAGCGGGGCAGTTCATTGCGCGCCTCCTGTTCCTCTTACGCCCTTTGTCCCACGCGATATACGCACGCCTTGATGCGTGCATATCCATATCGCAGATATTTCTCCTCTCGAATCAATGTAATTGGTGAAGGTTTATGGAGATTCAACTGCATTCCCGAGAGCTTTTGTCTTCTCCACTGGAAACGTTCAAAATTTGTCACGCTCCGCTTTCTTCCTTGAGTGTCTGCACGTTGCGTACAACAGACAACGTCGCATGGGCTATTATGGCTTGTCTCAGTACACTTACCAAGTACCTATTATATGCAATAAAGAATCATTACCCTTGGTGCTCTTTGAAGAATAATCACACAAGAGAATTAGTGGCATTGAATCGCACTTATACAGTATACCATCTGTCTTAGCCGACACACACGGGGACAATAAATGCCTGTACATGTTAATGATTTGTTTTGGAATGTTTTTGCAAGGTTTTAATTAAAAACTGGGCAAGAAAATTCCGGACAAAACGACACATCTGGGTAATTTGAAGGTCATCATGATAATCAGGAAGGGGTCTAAACTGCCATCCCCCCCCTATCGTTAATATGTACGTGGCTTGTGGCCTCTATTTTTTCACTTTGTTTCATCCGGCCGTGCCATCGATTTGACAATGGCGCGATGTCCACTCAAATGTGTCACATAGACTCTTTTGTATCCCTTACCCAACACTGATCGAGTGTGATTGGCTAAGAGTTTGTGTTGGTTATAACAATTTGTATGGTATGACAAAAGGTATTCAGTACTTCAAAGTAACGTTGCCGTAAAAGTCGGATCCAGTGGGATCCTTTTTTCCCGTATTTTTTGAGGTTTCTTGGGGTTATTGGGAATATTTTGAGAACCTGACCCGAGTCGGTTACCGGCCGGGTTGGCACAGCTGGAGTCGGTGTACCGGCCGGGCCAGTACACAAAAGAGCATCCGATCGGAGTTAACCGGGCCACTTCAGGTAAGACACATAACTGTCCAGCCGGGCTATTTTGGGGTAGGTTACACAAAAGGGAGTATTGGACATAAGCTTAGGGATAAAAATCAGTAACGGTACACTAGGTATAGGACATTGCATATATAATAACAGGTTTTGATTTCCCCCCTAATATACGTTTCGCTTTCTTAGACACAAGTCGCTTTCATTGGTTCACAGCAGAGGGCTAACAAGGTCCCCTCTTGCTGCTATTGGTTTGCCCGGGGAAGGTTAAAGTAACCCACCGGAAGTCCCCTGACCGGGAGTCGCGGCGTTGCGTATACTCACCTCAAGTCGCCCGTGTTTTGAACACGGTTATATCTAGTATTGGAAAGTGGTAACGTTTTGGCTTTCTGTGGAAGATTGTGGATTATATTTGGATTCCCCTTTACGTACACGTTTGGATTTACCCTTTATTGTCATTGGTTTAGCTGGCCGATCGATTATTCTCGGTCCAGCCGTCGCAGTATACAAACCCCAAGTATATTGCCAATCGAGCTCCCCGGTGAAGATTTCCGCCCAGGAGCTACCCCTAGTCCTAACCCTCGTCTCCTTATTCGACGGACTTTACACTTTTCGCGCTAGGGTCTATCAAGAGAGCGCAACCGCCAGTGCTGACGGGTACACAAGGTGAGCTTTTAAGATGGATCATCCAAGTCGTCATGACCAAGGTGATGGAAGTGACCGATCCAGCCGGCCGGATGCCGGATCGGATCATGATCGGATGGACGGAGTACCCCCTCCGACAGTCAGTCATCTGGCCCCCCCGTGGGTGTTCGCATCTCAGGAAAAATTTCTGAGAGCGGCTACACCACAGTATGAAGGCTAGCCGGGCAGGACGCAATTTTGAGGATGGACTTTATGGTTCCTGCCGGCATACGACTGGACTTATCTCATGGCACATTGACGTTGCCTGACGAGGTGCAAATCCAGCTGGCTGGCCGGCAACTCTATATAGCGCCCACGTCCAGTTTCTTAAGTTGGGTCAGTTTGTAACTGTTCCAGTGGGACGGACAGTGGAAGTGACTGTGCGGCCCACGACCTGCGCCATAAGTTGTTGTGGACTAGGGAAGATTTTTGGGTGCCCTCGTTTATTAAAGGGGAAGGTCACCTCAACTACGTTAGCGCGACCAACAGTTCAGAGCAGCCCCTCACCTTGCATGAGGATGTCATCATTGGTATGTGGCTGGCCGAAGACAAGGCGCCCCGCCGGCCAGGTTACGTCACTATTGAATCAAGACGTTATATCAAGTGGCAAATCTGGCGTACCAGGCGACTAAGGATCTAGTCAACGAAGAAGAGTCGGAGGAGGAAGAACCAACACCTATGGTGGCCAGACCGGAGTACCGGACACCTTCTCGAATATTGACGCGGAGCCGGTCATCGCCAAGTCAGGTTGGACGTGCAGGCCGAAGCCCTGCACCAGTAGCCGAACTGGTCTTACCCACACCGTCTAAGACAAGTGAACAGCTGGACAGGAAGTGGGGCGGGTCGGGGTCACATGTTCGACCGCCTCTGTTCCTGGTCTGCCTGGTGGAGAGGACGGCACTGAATTGACTAACCCTGATTTGGATTCGGAATTAACCGAAGCTGACCAGGACGGGGGACCACGTCGGCCCGGGTGTAGCTGGATGGAACCTCTCTCGGATAATACTGTCGGAAGGTCGGAGGCGAACGATGCAGCGGGTTTAGCGGAGACCCCTTCGGCGCAGGACAAAAATTCTGCTGGGATCGAGGCTGAAGCCGACCAGATCTGCATCCACGAAGAGGGCGACCTGTATGTTCAAGTCATGGAGGACCATATGGCAGTGCTGCCTGAGGTGACCCCCTGCCCCCTCCAGCGGTTACTAGGGAAGATCTACAGGTGGGTGACCCACACGTGAAGAGATCAGCAGGTTGAAGGATATCATATGGAAGAGGAGACACCTGCTGATCGGCCAGGATAATGCACTACCTCCAGTCACTCATGGGGCGGTGTGCGGCATCGACATGGGTAACGCGAAGCCGGTAGCACAAAGGTGCCGAAGGGTTGTCTCCATTATCGAAAGAAGTTGTCACAACTCATCAAAGGACTGCTGGCCACTAAGATCATCCAGCCATCTACCTCGCCATGGGCGTCGCCCATCGTGATCATTATAAAGAAGAACGGGGTGGACATAAGTTTGTGCATTGATTACCGACTGGTAAACCGGCTATCTAAGCTTATGGTTTACCCGATGCCGCGGATTAACGACTTGCTGGAAGATCTTTTATGGTATTGCTCGTCGGATATGACCAGTGGATTTTGGGTGGTTTCAGTGACTGACCGTGCACGGGAAATTCCTGCGTTTGTTACGCCCTTGGGTTGTTTGAGAGAAACCTGATGCTGTTTGGCCTTAAAAATACCCCGCAGATATACCAGCGGTTTATCGATAATGCATTGTATGGGCATTTCAAGATCAAGGCAGACCATGATCCCGCCCGGGTCGGTGACGTATTCACCGAAGGTGACCCTGACCCCGATCAAAAACCTTCGGTTTTGGGGCGGCGATCCTTCATCGATAATATTCTCGTGACGGCTACTTCCTGGTATTTGTTATGTGAAAAAGTGGAGCAATTGATGATTACATGTGAAAAAAGGAATTCCTCGATTAGGGTGGTGAAAAATTTCTGGGGAAAGACTAAGGTGACCTATTTGGGTCACCAGGTTTCAATTGCTGAGTTGGAAGCCATCCCAAAAGATTTGGAGTCTTTAAGTAATTTGTCTTTCTCGCGGTCACTGAAAGCTATGCAATCTTTTTTAAGCAGCTTGAACTACTACAGAAGCTTTATCGAGGACTTTGCGGTCTACGTGGCAGTGCTGTACAAACTGCGGGAGGTGGACTACCATAAATTGCGGGAGCAGGACCGGCAAGAAGAAATTCTGGCCGGGTCCGCTATTTTAGCTAATGGGAAGGTGGAATCGCCAGCCCCAGCAGGTGACCAGCTCACCAACCCAAATCCAGCCAGGTCTGATGACAACGTGACCAGGTCGAAGGTGGCCTTTGGGATGCTAAAAGCAAAGGTGGAGGCCACACCGGTTCTGAACACTTTGATCCATACAAGGTACCAGTGGTCATCATCTATGCTAGCAAGTGGGCCATCTCAGCTGCCCTAGTACAGGGTCATAATGGTGTGTATTGCCCTGTGATGTTCACCAGCCGAACTCTGAAGACTATCAAAGTGAACTATGGGCTGGCTGACAAGGAGATTCTGGCCTTGGTACGGATTCTGGATGTGTACTATACACTGTTGGCATCCCGGCCTATCAAGGTGTTATCAAGGCGGTCGGTCTTATCTTTGCTTCTTACGGCGAACGGAATTGATGGTCGGCTGGGTAGATGGGCTGCACTGCTGTCTCAGTGGTCACTAGAGGTGATCAAATGCAGCAAAGGAGAAGAAGAGATACTGGGTGCATTAGCGGCCAGCATCACTCCAAGGGCAGACGTGGAGGAAGCTTTGATAGCGGTAGCGCCCCGGAAGCAGCCACGACAATCCATCACACCCCCGCCAACGACCGTTGGTCCAGCAGAAGGGTTGATGGTGTTGTTCGACGGGGCAGCTAGTGTCAAGCAGAGAGTGGGTGCTTACAGCGTCATCTTGTCGAAACTGCCCGAGTGGGGAATGGTGGCGCTGCCTTCAATTTTACGCCTGGTATAACAGTGAATGAGGCTGAATACCGAGGGCTACTGCTTTGTTTTGATTTGCTGGCCGGCCAGACATAGGGGCGAATTATCATATGTGGTGACTCCAATTTAGTGATTAGCCAAATTCCTGGAGAGATTGACTGCAAGGCTCCCCGACTAAAATTGTTGAATAAACGGGTCATGCCAGCCCCAAAGAAATGTCCAGGACATGAAATGCTACATGTCAAAAGAGAATGGAATGGTAGAGCAGGCCATCTGGCCACATTGGCCATGTGAAACCAGGTCGGAGACATGGTGTCGGATCCAGCAATGCTGGGCAAATTGGTCGAAATTAACAGGTTACCAGAGATACCCGGACCAACCATAGACGAAATTCGCATACCAAAGTCCAATCAGTCGAAGGAAGGAAAGTTCGATGACCAGGCCTGTGAAACGGATACTCGGACCCGGGAGGGGTATGAACTACTCTGCGGTGATAAGAGTTCCCTCTAAGGGCGCTTTATGCTGGTCAGGTCAGTAATCGGCCAATCAGCTCAAATACGAGTCGCATATTCGTCCCAGAGCTTGTCGGAGATATTGGCCAGTGTCGGAAGCAGGAGGCGGACAGAGATGAGCAGTTGGTTTGAAAATAAACGGCGGATGGAAGAAGAGCTAGGAGTAACATTGACATACGAATTGAGCATGAAAAGGAGAAATGACTCGACGAAGTAAAAAATGGGCCAGATAAAACTACAAGCTAGGTCACCGATCACTGAGGTCGACGATATTTGTCGCGAAGCCGAGACACTTGGATTCCAGGATGATTGGAGGGCTGGTCACGATATTGATTGCGCCAGGTATCCTGTCAGTCGAAATCCTTCAAGGATTCAGAGAGAGAGGTTGTTTGGTCCAGGTCACCTAAGCCACGTGCCATCCTCTGCAGGTTCCCCTTTCCTCTCGACTTTCCTATTCGCCATGTTGGAGTATGAAAGGAGAAAGCAACAGGTCCAGGTCACCTTGACTACTCCTGATGCCGTTCAGGATGAGCGCACACAAATGAACATGCCTCCGTAGCCCGGTTTCGGCGACGTTTCCGGTCCTGACTGTACCAGGTCGGGCGCCAAGCGGTTTTGGGAGGCATCTTGAGTGAGGGTGGAAATAGCAAAAAAAGCAGGTCGGGACAGAAAACGAGCGAGCCTGGCACTGGAGAAATCTGCAAGCCTAATATCAGCCAACTGTTCGACTGGCCAAAGTTGAATCTCCGACAGGTCAGCCTTCCTTACGAGGCGACCATGATGTAACCATAGGATCGGGAGCATCGGAAGAGGCGACGCTGGAGTGGAATGGCGCCGTTGGACCTTGGGTCCGGCTGTAGACCGATACAATTGGGCCCCTGATCGGGTCTTTGGCCAAGGATTGGAATTTGTTGTTTTGGGGGATGATTTTTTGAGTTTCTTGGGGTTGAGAGGCAACCAACGATCGGGAATTTCATTCTCAACCTCCTCTTCGAGTTCTCTTACTTCTCCTCTTCTTCTTCTTCGTCCTCCTCGTCTTCCACCTCAACCTTCTTCTCGAGTTTCGGGGGGTCGTCATCTAACTTGGGGTCAGATGCTTCTTCGGTTGCTAATGGGTGGCTGGCGCTAGGAGGCGAGATAGATGCATGGGTGGATTCGTGATTCGCGGAACCAAAGCCAGCTGGTGGAGGAATATGCAAATCAATGACTTGATCCGGGGCCAGGTGGGAATCAGCTCGATTAATAGAGTTTAAGAGAGAACGTCGGGTAGCCGCACGGGATCGAGACAAGGCAGCACACACTTGCTAGTCGTGATAATCTTCGTCTTCGTCATCGTATCGCTGGACGGCGGGTCAGCTTTCGAGCCGGACGGTGGATCACTTTCGAGTCAGGTGGCACCGAGAAACAAGGCCAAGGACGGATGAAAATGGAGAAAAAAAAATTGTGTTGTATATAATTGAGCATGGAAGAAGACCACAAAAAACATTAAAAAAAGACATACTTGATGACAAAGAACTATGGATAATTGACAGCGGTGCAAGTCGCCATCTCGAGTTGAGTGAAGATTTTCTCGAAGACGCAGTGGATTGTGGAGAAAACGAGGACTTACTGTTACCTGATGGAGCGAGATTAAGTGTGACAAAGGTTGGAAAAGTGCGATTAAAAAGCATGTTTGCGACGATATTGCTTACGGAAGCATATTACGCACCAAAATTGGCAAAAAATTTGATTTCGCTTGGCAACCTCAAGAAAAAGAGATGCATGGTCAAGGATACCGGAAGAACGATGAAAATGATGCACGGAAGCAGTGTAGTGTTCGATGTTGAAGTCACTGGGTGCGTATTTACGGCGAAACTAAGTCTGATGAAGGAATTAAGTGTGTGTGTGAAAGCTTTACGAATATGATTATGACAACTATGGAGAGTGGCGAACGTGATGACCCACAAGAAGGGTCATTACATCACTTTCACTTACGTTTGGGACACTTATATTGCGATACCGTGGAAAGACTAGCAAAAGACCCGGCATCGGGCATAAAGTTGACCGACAGGCGCAGACCAAATTGTCTGACCTGTGCTGAAGGCAAGGGAACGCGTACGAAACAACCCAAGCAAGACAGCGGGCAGAACGCGCCGATCGATAGAATCGGTGGCGTCATCTGTAGTGACCTGAAGGGCCCGATTACCCCCAGAGATCGACGCGGAAACAAGTACTTGGTCGTTTTCGTTGATCATTTTTCGAATTACGTTCGCGTTTTTCCCGCGAAGTCGAAGGATCAAGCTGCAAAGAAGTTTGAGCATTTTTTGTCGTGGTTTGAGAATGAGTTCAACTGTCGAATTCACGTATTACGTACCGATGGAGGTGGAGAATACAGAAATGTGGATTTATTCTGTAAGAGGACTGGAGTCAGAAGACAGATCACGGATGCAGGAAACCCTGCTTCAAATGGTAAAGCAGAGCGTATGAACAGGACGATTTTTAACATGATTCGCTGTATGATTTTTGGATCCGGTGTTCCGCTTACATTTTGGTCTGAAGCGGCGGAATACGCTAGTTACATCTTGAATCGAAGCCCAACGCGAGCGAATGTGCGAAAGATGTCTCCGATCGAAGTTCTTACTATATATATATCGACATAGTAATTTTCGGATCGCCGTGCATGGTCTGGCGTTATGCTAGGAACAAATCGCTTGGAAAACATGCAAAAAAAGCTTTGATGCTTGGAAAAAGCGACGAAACTAAGGGCTACAAGGTGTTGCTTTTAAAAGACAGGGTCGTAACGACGACAAGACATGTGTATCACGTGGAAACTTTGGGTGAAAAGGAGAATGAAAAACTATTACGTATGGTAAATGATGAAGTGGAGATAAGTCACGAGAACAATGGAGAAAATTCACTTCCGAAGGAGAAAACAACCAAGAGTCGCGAGAAGAAACCAGGCAGGAGTTACAGCCAAGAAAATTGGCGAGAAAAGTGAAGAAAACGCAAAGATTGATCGAATATGAAGAAAAAGAAAGACAGCGCAAAGAAGCTGGAGATGATGATTCGAGTGACGAAAGACAAGATGGAGTGAACGAAGGAAGTTCGTTTTTTGCTTTCGCAGTATGCAATGTTGACAATCCGGACAGTGGAAAGATTGCTGGAACGCCAGACCCCAAGAGCTATTTCGAAGCTAATAGGGGGAACCAATCAGAGAAATGGACAGTCGCTGAGACGGCAGAACTGAAAGCCCTGGAAGACTTGGAAACGTGGGAGATAATGAAGCGTAAGGATGGGGTAAAGACGCTACCCACCAAGTGGGTTTATAAATCTAAACTCAAGAATGACGGTACTGTGGAGAGATACAAGGCACGTCTAGTGGCTCGTGGTGATAAGCAGGTGTATGGCGAAAATTATTTTATTACATTTTCGACAGTTATGGAAATAAACAATATGAAAACTATTTTGATATTGTCGATTGTGTGGAATGTTCCGGCGAGGCATGGAGATGTCCCGAGTGCTTACCCGAAAGCAAGCACCGAAAAAAACTATGATATTTACCTACAAGTACCGCAAGGTATGGAGATTTCAAGTGACACATTGGAAAAGCTAGAAGTTACGAGTTCGAAGGAGCTAATGCTCAAGTTAAAACGAAATCTTTACGGTCTCAAGCAGGCAGGACGACTATGGTACGTCTTACTGTGTGACACTTTGGTAAAAATGGATTTCTCTCAGTGTCTGACAGACACCTGCATTTTCGTGAGAATTGATGAAAGAGGTACGATCGTGGTTGGCGTAAATGTTGATGATCTATTGGTTACAGCTACGAAGACGCATTTAGTGGATGATTTTTTGAGAAAATGCAAGTTTTGGAATTGAAAGACTTGGGCAACGTGGAAAATTTTCTCGGAATGCGAATTTTAGGTGATCCTACGAATGGATACACCATCGATCAAGAGAGCACTATCGTGGAGATGCTCGAAAAACATGGACTAAAGGAGGCAAATATGGTGAGGGCGCCCATCTCGGACTTAGAAGACTCAAAAGAACTAAATGAAATGTTGCCAATTGACTCTCTTGGAAAAGGACCTACGGTGAAAGATTTTCAGTCTCTTGTGGGAAGTTTGTTATGGATTTCACGGATTACTCGACCGGATATATCGTTTGCTGTGCACCGTGCAACGAGGCACACGCACGCACAAAGCCTGAATGGTTTTAAAATTGCAAAACGAATTGCCAGATATCTAAAAGGCAGCAAGGCTCTAAAATTGCATTTACGTGGAGATAGCGAAGTGAAATTACCGTTACGAATTGTCAGCTACAGCGATGCTGATTATGCCGCTGATCGTGTGGACAGAAAGAGTATTAGCGCGAATGTGATTTTTGTATGTGGAGTTATTGCGGGATGGAGCTGTAAAAAACAGGGATCTGTTGCTCTGTCGACTGCAGAGGCGGAATTTGTTGCGGCCGCTGCAGGTGGAAGGGAAGCACTTGGTTTGAAGGAGCTTTTCGAGGAATTGGGGGTGAAAACGAAGACTCCCATAGTGCTGAAGATTGATAATCAAGCCGCGATCAAGCAGCTCAAGAATGAAGCGAGCGCGGCAAGTGCAAAACATATCGACGTGAAGCTGAAATTCTTAAAGAACTTTACGAAACGTGTAATTGTGCAGCCCAAGCATGTGTCGAGCGGGAATATGGTGGCCGACCTACTCACGAAGACTTTACATGCGCCAAGGATTCAAGAACTATGTGAACAAATCGGATTAAAATGATGGTTTATTACGATTATGGCGATGATGCACTATTGATGAACCTACGGTTTCTTTGTTTACGTTGATATAGACTGCACACGAAGCCCCGGTACTCTCGGAAGGAGTGTTGGAATTTTGGATGATGTGATCTGAAGTGAAAACTGACGTTAAATTCCTGCTATCGAGATTATCGTGGTTTCTATGCATATTGTGAATTTTAGGTTAAGTGGTATTTTAGTTAAAACTGCACTTAAAATTTACATAATATATACTTTCATTTTTGTCGAGTAAACAGCACGTCAAGCATCTACGTCCTGAGCACTTCCCCACGTCAGGCACTAACACGCCGGACGTTTTGAGTGAAGAAGACACGCATAGCATACACACACACCCTATACTGACCGATAGGGCGGCACGTCGTAACAAGAGTATTATTAAAAAATAAACGCACTAACCGGTGTTTATTATCGTTACGTGGAGCTAGGAGCGACTACGTGGCTATCTACACTTTCCTACAGGAAAGTGGGCGGGGTGGGACTAATAGCGATACCACTGGCCCTAAAAATTCAACGGCAAAAAGATAATACGTTCTGGCTTCTCAAAAAACACTCTATTTACAGGCTGGCATGGCTTCAATGGTATCAACTGCTTGACGGGACTGGAGAGCTCCAAACTATCATGCCACAGATAAATAGAGGGAGACCGCATCTCTGGGACATTACCAGCACTGGCAATCCGGACACTCTCTAGTTAGTTAGGTGAATGATAGGGCCTTCATCGGGAAAATTATTACACGTACGGCGAAGAGCCCAAGAACACATCAAAAGATTCCTGCGAGATCTACACAGGACGGTGATCCGTCACACAAAGGATTGATTGATGGTGACGTAATTCGTTTTGAAGTTGATCCGGAACTTTTTCCGGAGCCAGTGTACATTGACGACCAGGCCAAGGTTTTATGGGGAAGCTATTATTGGGCAGGCAATCCATGGATTATGGATGATTCAGGTTTAATTTTATCGGCGCGACAATTCAATCGGATTAAACAAGGGACCATCGCCTTTCTAAACATCTTGAGACATTCCGAGAGCGGATATGAGTGGGTCGTGAAATCGGTGGATCGGTGTAACCATACCAGATGGAAACTAACTAAATGGCTCTCGGCGCTAATTATATGCTCCCCGCGTCCTCCGGCGGGAGCGCGAATTGGACCCGGGGTGTAACAGGGTAACTGTTACACAGCCTACACTGTAAAATTGCAGTGAGGAAGCCTGCAATTGAGTAGGACCAAATGTAAATTTGGTCCTCCTTAGTTTACCTTAGATAAACTGAGAATAGACTAATTAATTTGTTAATTAATCACTTAAGTAAATATATATTAAATATATATAGACTTAAGGCTACGTGTCAGGAAGAAGGTAAGTTTAAGAGTGAATATATTTATGAGTGGTTAAGAACTAACTAGTATAATTAGACCTAGACTAATCATAGTAACATGTAGTATAAAGCTGATCTAATGATATCTTTATCATTAGATTACTTGTTAGATTCGATAATTATATCAGAATCTGTTCTCAAGATGGATTATAACAACTTATAATCCAATATTCGCATTTCAGACATTGAGTCTGAAATTGAACTGTGATATTTCTACTTAAATATCTCTTATGTAATGGCACCCCATTACACGGGGCCTCTAATACCACACCTTCCGCCGGGATCATGGGCTCATTTGAACTGGACGCTGACCCATTCGGGTAGCATACAAGGTAGTGAGGAGACGGAACGATACACGCGAGGCTTTACCAGGACACAAACGGTATCACATGGAGCGAAGAAGGGGTAGGAAGGTTGTGGGTTTTCTACCCCCATCCCAATATTTCGGCTGTACAATGGGAGTTACAAGAAGGGATACAACCGAAAAATATGACGGTTGCGGTACGAAAAAGCAATCGGAAAGTCTATCACACTCACTTGGCAAATTGCACGAAAGAAATATTGGAGAAATGGACCCGAAGACGGAGCGCAAAAACTGGAATATTTACCTACAAGAAGGAGCTGGAACCCAGTTATGGCTACATGGCTACGTACTTATGGACTACCAAGTCTGGGCTCACTATAGAGTACAATGCAGCGGAACACATTTTACAGGGATAGGAAGAACCATCACCGATGTCCTCTGAGTAACGCATGCGCGGAAGCTGATCATAGCATTGAGCACGTCCTTTAGTCCTGTGGTAGGGCACAGCAATTCTGGAAGATAGTCTTGCTGGTATGGACAGGAAGTACCAGCCGAACTACGGTGACAGAACATCAACGGGCGATCGCGGGAACCCGAGCGCCGGTCATTAACGGTCCTGAGAAAAAGATAATGGAGGGATGCGGCGAATATTACGACGACCTAATCACACATTTACAACGTATCTGGTGGGGAATTTGTATTATTGGATGGGCGAAATTATGGCAATATAGACACCAAGTACTTTCACGTCAAACAAGCCCAACAGGGAATTTGCGAGGAAAATATGGAGTACAACGCTCGCACAATTGAAAGCGGGAGCGACTTACCAACAAAGCAAACCCGAGCTCAAAGTGGATGGATTGAGAATGATTTATTGTCTCCAGTGCATGGAACACATAAATGTAATTGAAGCACGCCGGGAATCCGGAGAAGACTACTAGGAAACAATCAAACAGACAATGAATACCGCAAAAGTAACTATCTACGACAAGTTAGAGGCTTACAGAGTAGCTAATAGTGTTTTACATTAATAAGAAACATCTTACACAAATCTGGGTTATTCCAGCCAAGACGGAACCATTACGCTGTCAACTTGTATATACCGGTACCGGCCAGGAGAATGGATAATACTGTACTTTGCCAATCCTTTTGTTAACGTTAGGATTTGCAAAGGGACCCACAAGGTGCACACCCCCTTTTTCATACGTGCACACCCCCTGTACCATAAAGTAGGTACAACGTTCCGTAAATGAATGAAGGTGACGTGCGCACAACAGGACCGTCATTTTAGCCATCTTTGTAGCAAAAGGGAGTCCAACGATTTCACCTCAAAAGCTGACAATACTTCTCTTCGTTGACCTGCATCAAGCTAATTTCTTGGTGCTTTCAAGGCGCTCAAATGATAGACTTAAGGGGTGTAGTCACCAAAACTACAAAAGCTAAGAGCTGCGAGGGCTATCAAGAAATCAATTAAGGACTGCTCTTTCCTTTAAAACTGCTTTTTATGAAGTCGATATGCTTTAATGCTTCGATTTTACCTGTAAATTGTTCGACCCTCTTTTGTAATGAACTACAACCCTCTAAAGTATGTTAAAAAATTGAGCTTAGATGTGCATCTGGTTTGAAATCAAGAAGAGACATATAATTGGAAGAATGAACGATTTTATGCTCGCTATGTAGTTTGTTGATAAAAGGTTGGTGGATGGTCTTGCTATGAAAATATTTAGCTCGGACGACCTAGACCCATAGCTTAGACAATTGCGTCCGGGCGATCTGGATATCTTAATTGAAATAGAAAAAAGAGTGTTCCGAATACGGACGGAATACATAATTCTGTAACGCCGAGTCAGATTTTGACCAGCACGCAATACAGGCTATTCGCATCTCTAGAGGCTGCGTAAATCTATATTGGTACAAGTTTATTGCCAGTCATCAAATACTTATATAACAAGTGTTCAATGGTTATGCATCAGCTAAGTTTTCTTGACCTGCATCATTTGTTCTTATCTCTTTCTAATTTAGAAGAGCGTCTTCAAAATCATAGATATTAGCGGAAGGAGGGAGACCCCCGCCTTGAATAAAGCTCTGCAAAGCTGCTCTGCTTATGACTTCATTCTTTATGGTAAGATGTACCTACTTATGGTACAGGGGTGTGCACGTATCAAAAAGGGGGTGTGCACCTAGTGGCTCCCTTTGCAAATTGGAACATTAACTATAGGTTGCAAAAATAACCGGATTTCCTGGAATGCACGCCGCTTTCCGCTACCGATTACTGTAGTAGCTTACTGGTAAGTTTACGTTTTGTGTATCGATTCGGACATTGGCGACACAACTAAAATAGTCGCCCCAGTGCAAAGAGAGCTCTTTGATGAGCTTCAGGCGACAGCCACCGGGACACAAGAACACGAGTACGGTGAACCCGAGTGGGCGCGCGTCTGGAACACCATGGAGGTGGTATGGAACCACCAGCAAGAAACAACCTTTCCATATGCGGATGCGGAAGAGAGGGTGTGGAGGCTGGCAGCAGCGAAGGAAGGAGTAGCTATAATGCAGCTGCTAGAGTGCTTTAGTCACCCCCATCGAATTATTGAAGGTATGAGTAGTGAAGTGATGCACATACTGACAAGAACTTGGTGGACAGAATGCTGGGAACCCTGAAGGTAAGTATGGTCAGGACTTCATTAGACGGATTGAAGACTGGTGTCGACGAGTTCAGACGGTTACAAGTGATCAGCAGAAAGAAGCAATTCGGCACAGTCGAGATGACTGGAATTTCATCAAGAGCAACAAGTATGGAAATAGCTATATGTGGAACTTATGTGCACCACATTACAAAAAGATTTTTGCCTATATGGCAATATGTGCGCACATATACCATACACAATTCGCGGCGATACTGGGAGAGGAAGCTATGCCGAATGAGAAAATAATCCAGAAGATCATTCGTCTCGAGAGGGCGCAGAAGGCCATCGCAGAGATGAAGGATTTAACCAAAAGGCTTGGAGAGGAGGACGCAACTGTGTGGCAAGATTTCGCTAAGTATTTTGCGAAAACACTAACACCTTTAACTGCATCGACAGGGGGTGAAGCAAAAGGAGCTGATAGAACACGATCATCCACTAGGGAATCAGAACTGGATCCCCTTTTGTTCTACTAAGGGCAACGAGGCAGCAGATCCCTGTCACCAAGAAGTGCAACGTCTCACTAACTTATTAGATGCGTACAGCAGAAGAACAATAGTAGAGGTTGAGTGCAAGCGAGGGGATGAACCGGGGAAGAAGGTTGCGGGACATGAGGAGAAACGATTACGAGTCACAACACAGAATGTACGGGGCTTCAAGTTGCAATCACGGCAAGATTGGCTCCAAGTATGGAGAAATAATCCGCTGTCTCAGCGGGCCGATTGCACGGTTATACAAGAAACGCATATTACAACCGCAGCAGAAGCAGAGGAAGTAACAAGTGCGTGGGAGAGAATGTGGAACTACAAAGACGAGACTAGGAGATTGGCGTATTGGAGTATTTCTAAAACCAAGGCCTGTGAAGTGGGAATCCTTGTATCACCGGAGCACGGCAAGAGAGCACGGCCATGGAACCAGAGTCGGTGGTCGGAGCGCATCATTGCAGTGGAGTTGGACAATTGGAGGATTATAAACATCTATGCTCCAGCTGATACTAACACTAATCGGGCTCTTTTTTTAAGGATATAGGTGGATGGTACCCAACACATAGCGGCGATGTCGTCTTAGCCGGGGATTTCAACTGTGTAGAAGCGCCTCAGCTGGATAGACGCACACCGGGGAGTGACACGAAGACAGAGTGTGTCGAGCTATCAAGATTAATAGCATCAGCAGGATGGTACGACGCAGCACTAGCCCAGCAATCAGTGTGGGATGCAGAGCAGCTAACTGAGAGCATGGAGTACACTTTCTGGAGAGGTGGAACAGCTAGCAGGCTGGACCGAATATACATACCAGCAAACAGGTACGACTGGGTCGAACAAGTGGAAACAAGCACGCCGTTAGTACCCTCAGATCATGAGGAGGTAACATTGTTACTCCGTGAACCGCATACAAGACAGCAAGTACACAAAAGGCACCAATTCAGGCTTCAATACCCGGTTATTGGAGCGAACAGGCGACGAGTGGTAGAAGAAGTAACAGCAGAAGTGCAACACAGAAGAGGCGGAACATACGATGCACATGTACAGTGGGACCGACAAGTGCAGCTGTGGACTGCAGCAATCATGAGGGTCAGGAAACGAGTACGGCAAAGAAGAAAACGAAAAGCGGTACAGTTATCTCAGTCTCTCTTCGGAAAGGTAACATCAAGAGACCAAATATTGGGAATAGCAGCAAAAGAAGCCCTACTCGACAACAAGGTAAGACAAGGACGGAAATTAAGACGTAGCATGGAGACTATGCGATGGTTGTTCAAACGCACTGCAGTTTGGGAAAGTAATCAACATGTCACAGCAATCAAGGTACCAGGGACACCTATGCGTGAGATGGACGAGATGAGCATTCCGGACAAATTCGCCCAAGTATGGAAGGGGGTGCTAAGTCGGAGACATAGTACGATAGCGTTGGATGAATTAGAACCTGAGTTGGATCTACTCGTCACATTTCGCAGAGACAGACAGGTAACGGAGACGGAAAATCGAATGCTGATGGCGCCAACTGACGAAGAGGATGTCCAATTTGCGCTGCGGAGTCTGGAAAGAAGGAAGGCGGGCGGTCCAGATGAACTAAACAATGATTTCTACAAGGACTTTGCGGGGGAAGTGATTAGTGACTTATGCATCGTAAGCAATGCGATTCTACAGGGAGATGACCCGCCTCGGTCATTTTTGGAAGCGGTCACTATACCGCTCCGAAAAAAAGGAGATTCCGATAATGCCATGGATTATAGACCGATTTCGTTATTGCAAACAAGTTACAAGATTTTCGCGAAAGTTTTAGCATCTAGGCTTCAACGGTTTTTAGGGCGACTGATCGGGGACACGCAACAAGGTTTTGTGCACGGACGACGAATGGATCGAGCGGTCGTTCTGATGCTGGACATGCTGGAGCAATTTCGTCAAACTCCAAGAGTGAAGAGTGCAGTGACAGTGGAGGTGTGTTGTTGATTGACTTCGCGAAGGCATATGATACGATCGACAGGACCTACCTCATGCTAGTGCTCAAGAATTTTGGATTTTCGCAACGATTTATAGATGTGATGGGCAAGATTCATGAAGGAACCACGGCAAAATTCTTAGTCAACGGTGAGTTATCAGAAGCGATCCCGGTGGTATCAGGCATCCGGAAGGGATGCCCATTAGCACCATTACTCTTTATCCTAGCGGTCGAACCGCTGGGACTGGCAATTACTCAAGACAAAGAAGTCGAAGGACTGAAGCTAGGAAACGCAACTATGCACTGGGAACATCGGTTCTCTGCGTTTGTCGATGACTCTACCATTTTCTTCCGTGAAGGTAGGCATATGGAACGAGCTCTGAAAATTGTAGAGAAGTTTGGACAGCTATCCGGCTTACGGATGCAACCAGCGAAGAGTCAAGTGATTTTGCTAGAAACTGATAATTATCCGAGGAACTGGTACAAGGTACCAGTATTGCAACCAGGCGAATCAGTACGGTACCTCGGATATCAGATCGGAAATACTCCACTAACGGGCAAAAACTGGACGGGGAGAATACGAGCTATACAGAGACGACTATTGACAGCCACTAAGTGTAGCACGTCGGTAGACGAAAGAGTCACACTGTTCAACGCGATTGCGATCCCTGCTATCCTGTTCACAGCTAAAGCGTTCCTACCTTCAGAGGAAACGCTGCGAGAGTTAGTAGCGTTGCAAAAGAGGTTCATATGGTGCAGAACGACGGACACAGAAGGAGGACGACACAAAATCTCTCCTCTACTACTGTTCACCCCGAAGAAGGCAGGCGGATTAGGGCTTATCTCTATACCAGCCGCTATACATACATTGATGGTGAAAGAAGCGACAATGTGGCTGCTAGAACCGATGGACCGCTATAACATTGCATGGAGAAACTGGACGCAGCTCAACAAATGTAGTACTTCTAACTTGTGGTTTTCTTCCTATGACATAGGTACGCCGGAGCGAAGACTACCCAAAGGAAGCGCGGTAGCAATGATAAGAAGTTCTATTGCGGATTCGCTGGGTCCAACGGTAGAAGAACGAAACAGACTAAGGGAGTACTTCAAGAAACATCTCTCTAAGTTACGCGATCGATGTGATACACAAACAGTAGAGCCAGCGATTGGAGTGTATCATGACGAAGAGATATCTGTGACAGCAGAGTTAAACACGACGCCTTGGAATGGATTGGGGCAAGGACATTTAGTGCGCTTTTGGGGAGAGTACACATGGTTTTCGAATCCGTGGATACGGGACTTATCGGCGTGCTATCTATCCAACAGGAAGTATGACAGATGTGTTAAAGGAACGATTGCAGATCTCCGCATCCAGAAGGTGTCAGAAAACACTTTTAAGTGGAAGGCGCAGTTCAAGTCGGAGAAAGGACACACCAGGGCGAAGATAGGGCGTTGGCTACTAACGATTATTCTTTGTTCACCGCGGGTAGCGATAGGTCAGATGGTGGGGGAGCCAGGACCATTACGATTAATCTGGTCACCCAAACAATGGCTTTCTATGGAATGGAAGACGCATGGCCGGAGGTTGATCATGGGTGTTGATGATAGGACTGGACATCAGTGCGTATTGCAGCAACGACAGGACGGTTTGTATTGGGACTGCGTCAAGTCAGCAACGAAGGATCAGAAGTCAGACTACGCTAAGGAGATTGAGTGGCCGCATAGTTTAGTTTTCGAAGCACACCCGGCCATATATGGAATTGCGTGGGAATCGAATGCGGATGTACGGACTTCATCGATAAAACACTGGCTGCGGAAGACTTTTCGAGGACTGTATTACAAGATCATCACGAAGTCATTGCACAAAATTGATACACGATGGAATTGTCAAGGGGAAAGAGATACGTGGAATGGATTTATACAAGATCAGACCACACAGGACGTTTGGAGGCATGACCATCTGTTGTCCGATTATCAACGTTGGTGCTTATATCGAATGGCCACGTTCCAGCTTAATTGCTTTTACGATGGATATT
>MIQA02000558.1:0-26881 GCA_001887855.2 Sclerospora graminicola | reverse complement strand
TGTTAAAAAGTGAAGTTTTACGGTATATCGGTATTGTTAATTATTATGTTAGTTACATAATGGTTACTATTACGGTACTACTTTGGAGCACTTTTTTGAGAGATTTACGGTACTTTGCTATTTTTAAGTAAAGTTGGGTGAAAAGTATTCGGACCATAACCGACTTTATTTCGAGGTAACATTAGTGTAGGTTTTAAAACTGCTTGCACATTGTCTCGTGAAGTCTCGACACTTCGCATGCATATTGATTAGGTAGATACTTAATCACTTCTTAATACACTTTTTATTAACTAAGTCCCTGTGTTCAATCTACGCGACAACGTCTAACTTGGCATCTACGTCGACTGTTATACCTTGACAAAGTAAGGTATAAGTTTCCACAAACAAGTGCAAGTATATTCAACATTATCGACTACGACTTGACTTAAGCTTAAGTTCCTACTGCAACATGGAAAAGGATACTTTTGAACAGGTTATGAGCCCAAAAGGTCACAATGTCGTCGACAGTGACAGTCGTGAGGAGAAAAAGGACACAGGTATGGGTGCCGAAGGAGCGGAAATACTGAAGCTGGTTCGAGGACTAGCCGAACGGATGGAAAAATTGGAGAACTCAAGGATCAACGCGGACGAATATGGTTTCAACAACTCAATGAGGCTCGGTACTCGGATGCGAATGGCATCTTTCGACAGTACGCCCGAGAAGAAACCATACCCAACTGAGCACTGGAAAGAACCAGACGCGAAAAATGTTGGACCTACTCCACCACCGGCAGATTTTCGGTTCCCAGCACAACCGGTGTATGCAAACCATGGGGGTCAAGTGCCACAAGGTGCACCAATGCAGCAAGGCATTCCGATACCGCCTCAAGCAGCTTTCCGACAACCGCGACAACAGATGTACCGGACACCAACAGCAAAAGACTGCAAACTTTCGATTCGAGTTTTTGACGGAAAGGAGGTCTACCGGGGACTCGGTGCCGGTTTCAAACAATGGGGAACAAGATTCATTCGACAAATATCGATCGCTGAATCCGCGTGCGGATACCTATGGAGCGAGGACATTAAGGTCGACCTCCTCGGACACTACCTAAGCGGTACAGCTGAAAGGTATTATCAACGTCAAGTGGATTCATGGTGGAACGAGTCACCAACGCTCGTTCACATCATGAACAAGATGCTAAGCGCGTTTAATACGACCATAACGCCTGCTCAATCGATGAAGTTGTTCACAAGCAGGAAAAATCCGAAACGCAGCTGGAACGAGCACTACCTATATATGGTAGCCGTATCCGAGGCAGTGGGAGGAAGTGAACCTCTCGTCCTGGAAAACATCGTACACTACGCTTCAAGTGAACTCAAGACGATATTAATGTCGAAGTTTGACCACACGAGAACAGATTTTCTCAGGCAAGCGGAACAGCTGTGCCAATTTGCGGCAGCTATCGAAAATGATGCCAGAGGATCTACAAGATTCGGAAACGACACAATCAATTACGTGGAAGACAAGCCCAAGGAAAAGAAGTGTGCAAACTGCGGGAGACCAGGACATGCGACTTCAAAATGTAAAAAGACACCAAGAAAGCAAACAAACGCGCCTCAACCCAGCAACAAAATTGATTTTACGCTGGCAATAACAAAAAAACTCAACGGTATCAAATAGCAACAGCTGGATACTTGACAGTGGTGCAAGCATGCATCTTGTCAACAACGAGACCTATCTACGGGATGTAGAAGGAGTGAACGGCACGTGCTTTCAAGCAGATGGACAAACCCTAAAGGTATCGAAGAAAGGATGGGTCCAAATACAAGTCACGTCAAACGAAACCATACATACCTTGAAGATCATGGAAGTATATTATGTGGAAAGCCTTTCAAGGAACATCTTGTCGTACGGACTTTTGGAAGAAAAGGGATGCGAAATGGTGTACGTCAGTGGTCGGCGCGTGATGAGGCACCGTGACAGCAAACGTCATATCTTCGACATAAAAAAGGAGAACAAGGTACTTGCAGTTGAAGTTATAGTTGACGTCCCAGTAAAATCCGATCGGGACTCGATCATGGCGATCTTACAAGAAAGCGACAAGGAAACTGAGGGTGATACCGGGGTACAAAAAGGTTCCCTCATGCACTTCCATGCGCGGTTGGGTCACCTAAATTACGATGCCGTGGAAAAGTTAGCAAAAGACCCCAAAAGTGGGATTATGTTAACGGATACCCGAAGACTCAACTGTTTGACATGCGCGCAAGGAAAACAAACAAAGAACCCAAGGTCCAAGAAAGACAGTGGCGATAATGCGCCAACCGATCGTATCGGGGGTGTGATTTGCTCCGATCTCAAGGGGCCTATAACTCCGAGAGATAGATTCGGAAACAGATACATGATAAATTTCGTGGATTTCAAGTCAAATTACGTTCGTGTATTCCTCGCGAAGAGTAAAGACATTGCTGCCAAGAAGTTCGAACATTTCCTGGCGTTTTTCGAAAGGCAGTTTGATTGCAAGGTGCATATCCTACGCACCGATGGAGGTGCCGAGTATAAAAACCTCGACGGTTTCTGCAAGAGCACCGGTGTATCGCGACAAGTTAGCGAAGCAGGGAATCAATCAAGCAATGGAAAAGCTGAGCGCATGCATCGAACCATTATGAACATGGCTCGGTGCATGATATTCTCGTGTGGTTTAAGCCTGGCATTTTGGGGAGATGCCGTACAATACGCGGCCTACATTATAAATCGAAGTCCCACAAGCGCGAACGCTAGACACATGTCGCCCATCGAATTTCTAAGCGGACAAAAGCCGAAGCTTGGAAGTATTGTAGCATTTGGATCTCCATGCACGGTTTATAGAAATCCGGGGAAGAACTCGCTCGCACATAGAGCCCAGATTGGTCTTATCGTTGGGAAAAGCGAGGAAACCAAAGGTTTCAAGGTATATCTGAAACAAGACAAGAAAGTTGTGGTCACCCAGCACATCAAGAACATCGAGACACTGGACGAAGAACAGAACAAACAAATCCAAGTCGAATTAAGCGAAGACCAAGAGTTAGAAGGAGCCCAAGACCAAGAGCTACCGAAGGATAAACCGAAGAAACATCGAAAGAAAAAATCATGGCAACGTGAACGGCATGGAACCAGAGGCTACGTAAAGCAAACCACATCGGAATCGAAGACAGACGAAGAAAACATGACCGATGAAGACACAGTTCCAGGCCTAGGAATGGTAAATTTCGTCGGCGAAGTAGACCCGAAAAACTACGCTCAAGCAATGAAGAGTGTTAACAAAATAAAGTGGATTGCGGCAATGAAAGAAGAAATAACGGCCCTCGAAGACAACAAGGTATGGAAGATCATCGAAAAGCCAAAGGACTGCACGCCACTACACACTAAGTGGGTTTTCAAGACTAAGACTGACCAAAATGGTGATATCGAGCGTTACAAGGCAAGATTAGTGGCATGCGGAAACGAACAGCGTTTCGGCATTGACTACACATTGACTTTCGCCGCCGTCATTGAAATGGGAACGGTGAAATTAATTCTCGGTTTGGCGTGCAAGTGGAAAGTTCCCGCGAAGCACGGGGACATACCCAACGCGTACGTGAAAGCTTACGAGGACGAACATGATATATACCTACATATTCCGAAAGGTATGGAGTTCAACGAGGGCATTTCAAGTCAACCAACCTCCTCAGAACAAGTTTTGAAACTGGAGAAAACATTGTATGGACTCAAGCAAGCAGGGAGACTTTGGAATCGATTACTACATGCAAAACTGGTTGAGCTAAAGTTTTCACAGTGCATGACGGATATGTGTCTTTACGTACGATCAACGGATGATGATACGGTGATCGTGGGAGTGTATGTCGATGACCTATTGGTAACTGGAACTAAAGAAAGCTTGGTGGACGATTTTTTCGAAGATATGAAAGTCTTGGACATCAAAAATCTGGGCAAAGTCTCAAAGTTTTTGGGAATGCGGGTATCTTACGATGAAAACTCAGGATACACACTAGATCAAGAGGTGATGATTGACGGGATACTCAAGGATTTCGATTTGGAAGACGCCAATCCAGTGAAGGTACCCATAAACCAAGAATACGAAGATTTGAACCTCGGAGAAAGCGAAGTCTTACCAAAAGACGGAAAAGTTTCAATTAAATCTTTTCAATCGCTGGTTGGAAGCTTGTTATGGATCTGTCGGTGCACAAGACCCGACATATCTTTTGCAGTACACAAGGCGACTAGAAGAACTCATGCGCCAAAGCAAGTGGATTGGAATTTGGCTAAACGAATCGCAAAATATCTCAAGGGGTCAAAACATATGAAATTACATATGGGAACCTCAAAAAATGCAAACTCAAGCACAACCATAAAGGCCTACAGCGATTCTGATTACGCTGGATCGAAGAATGATCGGAAATCAACTACCGGAGGTGTCGTGCTAATGGACGGGATGGTTCTAAACTGGATTTGCAAGAAACAAGGTGGTGTTTCGCTGTCTACAATGGAAGCGGAATTCTATGCGGCTTCAAAAATTGAAGTGGAAATGTTGGGCTTCCGTGAATTAATTCAAGAAGTTGGATTAAAAGTCGAGCGTCCTATGGTGTTACTTATGGATAACCAAGCTGCAATCAAGATGATAAGCAGCATGGAAGGAAGCTCAAAGATGAAACATGTTGATATACGATTGAAGTATATTGTTTCAAAATTAAAGGACGGTGAAATCGAAGCTAGCTATGTTCCTACGCAAGATATGATGGCAGATTTGCTTACTAAAGCACTACCATATCCAAGACTAAACGAGTTACGCTCTGAAATTGGTTTGAAGTGATGGCCGATTTCGTTTCAAGAAGGAGTGTTAAAAAGTGAAGTTTTACGGTATATCGGTATTGTTAATTATTATGTTAGTTACATAATGGTTACTATTACGGTACTACTTTGGAGCACTTTTTTGAGAGATTTACGGTACTTTGCTATTTTTAAGTAAATTTGGGTGAAAAGTATTCGGACCATAACCGACTTTATTTCGAGGTAACATTAGTGTAGGTTTTAAAACTGCTTGCACATTGTCTCGTGAAGTCTCGACACTTCGCATGCATATTGATTAGGTAGATACTTAATCACTTCTTAATACACTTTTTATTAACTAAGTCCCTGTGTTCAATCTACGCGACAACGTCTAACTTGGCATCTACGTCGACTGTTATACCTTGACAAAGTAAGGTATAAGTTTCCACAAACAAGTGCAAGTATATTCAACATTATCGACTACGACTTGACTTAAGCTTAAGTTCCTACTGCAACATGGAAAAGGATACTTTTGAACACAGTAGGAGCTACCGCCACCCGCCAGACATTTACCTTTGCCTACTGTTTCATGCGTAGTGAACAAGGAGAAGACTACGTGTGGGCAGTGGGACACCTTCGGGCAGTGTTTGAGGAGAAATACCTTGCTCTTGATTCCGCTTTTATCACGGATAGAGAACTGGCCCTCATGGGTGCACTGAGTAACACGTTTCCAACTGCAACCATGCTCCTATGACGCTGGCACATCAACAAAAATCTTGCTGGAAAGCACAAAGGGACATTCACAGCAGATGCTTGGGAAGGCTTTATGAAGGATTGGAATTCTCTTGAAGCTGCCACCACCATCCAAAGCTACGAGGGCCAGCTTGCAGCAATGCGCTGTAACTTTTCTACCCATGTCCATGTCCTGCGCTATGTTGAGGAGACTTGGTTGGTCTACAAGGAGAGGTTTGTGGCTGCCTTTTTGCATGACAAATGCCACTATGACCACATTTCCACTTCGCGTGTGGAGAGCACTCATGCAACCCTGCATAAGTGGATTTCAGTGTCAACAGGTAGGGATCAAGACACTTGCGCTTGAACAGTTCTACTAATGGCTCTCACTAACTCTCAATTACAGGTCAGTTCGTAGTTCAACTTGCTTGTGATGGACACCTCGCCACTATAGAAAAATGCGCATGAGCGCGCAATTGTGAACTTGCAACTGGGACCATTGTTTTTGCAAGTCACAGGCAAGATCTCTGTACATGCCCTGCGTGCTGCCTACCGCCAGTTGCACTAGCAGGAGGAGGAGGAGGTGCACATTGAGTGCCAAGGCCTGTTTCGAAAAAATATGGGGGCATGAAATGCGCCGCCATCAACTTCAGTCACAACAGCCACTCGCCATCTACGACTTTGATCAGCATTGGTGGCTGGTACAGCCGCTGAGGACAAATGTTGTTGAGCTGCCACCTTCCTTTGAGACAGCACAGGAAGTTGCTGATGAATATAGTGAAGCTACAGATCATTGCAAGCGTGCTCCTTGCACATGTACTTGCAGTACCAACTGCTGGTGATGCTAACCCTGCACAAGCGCAGACACGCGGTCATCCAACAGGGTCAACACAACGTCTTCATCAATGTTTGATGATGCCGATGCAGCTGCTGCGCCCCGAAGATGTTGTGGACGCTGCCACCAGCCAGGGTGCAACGCTCGCACATGCCAGGCTATTGTCAGTGGGGAAGTTGAGGATGTAGTAGGAGCTGACAACATTGTAGCAACAGAGGAAGTAGAACCAGTTGAAGTAGAAGCAGAAGTAGCAGAGGATGATGTACAGTAGCTTAATGCTGATGGGGACTGTACGTATCCGTCCAGCGCAGCCCTCTGTTGTAGTGGCGTCAAGTGGAAAAAAATAGCAGCAAGCCACCGAACATCACTATCAATTGCCTTGACGTGACGTGACTTTGCGCCAGACAACGAGTCTCGACTGAGAGCAGTAGCGAAGGTGGGTGAGAAACGTCACTTATCCACGATGTTCGAGTTTTCTTCGCCTCGAAATCACTCGAAACGAACGAAAAGCAAGGCGCAATCGAGTACACAGCCTCTTTTTTTTTTCACGGAATAGTCTCGGGGGGTGTTCGCAAGAGAAGAAGCTTCTCACGGAATCATCATGGTGGAAAACAACGTCAAGAAGTTTATGATGGAAATTGGAGAGCAAAACAGACGGGATGCTTTATAAAGTGGATGAATTACGTGCTGTTGGAAAACTCTGCCTTTTGCTGGAGTGGAGATGACGATCCAGTGGATCTCAATGAGCCTCGAGCTGGACGTGTGCGTGCTTAAAAGCGCATGGAGTCGAGTTGGACTCAAGCTGCTTTGGAATTGTACCATTCCTCACGTATGGAAGATGTTTTTATCCAATTTACAGGATGAAATTGGCAACAAGCGACTGCTTTTTCGCGCTGACCGTCCCGTGTATGCGGATGTTGGATTACAAGAAGAGCTGATGCGTTTACTCGATCATTCTCATCCCGTCTTGGGTCAGTACTGTGTTATCTGCTGTACTAGGAGTCAAATCATGGAACAAGAGATATGTTCACTTCGCAGCATGTTTATCCTCGGCCAAGCAAGCAACGCAACGTCCGGGAAGACATGGAAGGCCAAGATGTAGAGGGTCTTACATCGCGTCATTTTGAAACATTTCGTCAAAGACTCACATGTGGCACAAAAGTACTGTATTGTTTGGTCAAGAAGCTGACAATGCCGCTCGATGGGTCGACGGTCGATCGTGGCGATCGTGGCAATGCGTTCAAAAACACAAAGAAACACATCACGGGGCGCGAGGATTTTGATTCCTTGACAAAGTCGTTTATGTTGAAATTCTTGAGCCATTGAGCACCGATCCGTGTCGTTTTCGACGAGCATCTGCGAGTAAACCGACGGTGGCTGGGAAAGCGTTGAATGAGGATTTGTACTTGACAATAGAAAGAGGGAGAACGACCGACGAGGGGTGACACAATCGCAGGCCGAGAAAACACTCGCCAATCTCCACGTTTGGTCTCGTTTCTTTCTGCGTGTGCCGGCCCTCTCACAACTGCAAAGTATACACAAATGATTGGGAAATGAAGAATTTAGAGACGGATTTACGTGATGGTGGGTGACTGGCAAAGCTCACCGAGACGCTCACAGGATCTGGATCGTCGTTTTGTAATCATAGCCGAGAAAACACTCGCCAATCTCCAACTTTGGTCTCTAGATTTGCGGGTTTACGAGCGAAAGGTGATGAGAAAATGGTGAGTCAACTGGCCAAAGAGAGATAGATTGTCAATGGACATTGTGAGAAAACGCTGCCGTTACTGTGGAAAGTGAGTAGCCATTTCCAGTTGCAAGCTCTTGTGGATGCTCAGACGATCAAGCACGAGATTCAACATGTGGTCAAGTACGTGATCAAGAGGGTATTCAAGTGAATAAACGAGTTTTGTTGGCGAATGAACAGCGCCACTTTACTCTTGTCAACGCTTGGGTGAAGCAACTGGGGCAAGTGCCTGTGTTGATGGATGCCTTGGCAAGACAAGTCCAGGAACCTGCCAGAAGAACAAGATGGTTGTCGCGTTTGTTTGTTACTTGGATTCGTGCAGTGAACTTGACGCGGCTACTCGTTTGAAACGATGGTGGAAACGTCTGTGGATTCGATTTCGATTACGATTGCATTGAAAGAAGACTCGCAGGTGCGCGGGTTATTCAACGCTTCTGGTCCACATCAAGTGAGCACCGAGACTGGCGATTCGCCAGTGTCAGAACCTCGGAAGAGCAGCACACACGTTGTTAAGTGTACAGTGTTGACGTGGGTGGCTTTCCGACGTTTCCAGCGTCTTGAATAGGCAGTGAAGACAAGTCCAGAGAGCATTTTTTTCAATGTCGACAAAAGCTGCGTTTGAACGAGACATTAATTGGTGCGATCCAATTGATTCAGTAGCAGTGGAGAATCCAAGTCAAATGGAGGCAGGCAAAACAAGCGTCTTCTTTAGCGACTGCAGGATGAAGAAGAGAAGAAAGCTCGACGTGCTCTTAGCTGGAGTGTTATTATTGGCTGCTGCATTGGTCGAGAGCAGGTGCTCGGCTGCTTGTACGGCAGCAAATACTTCCTGATCGAGAGAAAGCGGTTGTCTAGATTCAACGAGCTTGGAGCTTGGCAACAACGAGGCGTACGTATCGAAGAAGAGCGTCAGAGTTTGCAAAGCGATAAAAAACCAGTGTATGGTGCGATGTAGGCGGGCACAGCGCTCGTCTCACTTGCTTCGCTGCAGTGTATGTTTGTTGCAAAGGAATGGTCGAATCTGGCATCGTTGGCACCATTTGAG
Source organism: Sclerospora graminicola (assembly GCA_001887855.2). Taxonomy (NCBI): domain Eukaryota; phylum Oomycota; class Peronosporomycetes; order Peronosporales; family Peronosporaceae; genus Sclerospora; species Sclerospora graminicola. Next base: position 17,739 of record MIQA02000558.1, on the reverse strand, counting down.
AGCGTTGCTGACGTTCAAAGATGCTCTTGTTTGTTATGAAAGGAGACAGCAAGAGGAGAAGAAAGCACATCAAGAACGTAGACGATGCTATGAACGTCTGGAACATATTTTTACGAGCACGAGTGGGTGGAATCCCGTGCAGCGTCTTGTATCCAGCCACTTTATCGTTTCCATGCTCCTTAGAAATAGCGAGAGCTCCTGACAAATCGTCTCCAGACACTTTTTTTTCCTTGGCTTGAAAGCAAGAGACAGCGGGATGCTACGACTCGTAAGAATTGCTCGTTGGTGGCGTGCTTTTATTTTGGTTGAAAAGCTGCTTGGAGGTTTGTATTCAGCAACGAAGACAAGACATGAAATAGCCATTAACATGGTAGTTATGAGTACTTACTTCCTCAAGCTCACCATTAACATATGCGGGAGAATTGGGCTGCTGAACGTTTACAGCTGTAGAGGTGGAGGAAGCTGTGTTGCCACTAGGCCGAGCGTGAACAAGAGGTCTTGAAGAGAGAAACAAGATGGAAAAGCGATCGCATTTGCTTGATACCAGCGCTCTCGTGCTGCGCGTCTTGTAGCGTCCGGGGTTTACGAACGAATCATTCATTGTACCCGCTCGTGAACGTCAAGGGTTGTTTGTAGCGATGCACAAACTCCAAGCTTGGTGACGTGATACATTGGTGGCGAAAATGTTGAAATTACTTGTCATTGGCAAAAGATTTCAACGATGAAGGTGGTGGAGGAAACAAGTGGACATTTAGGCGTCAGTCGGCAGCATTTGAGAGTCAAGACGAGCAATGAGACCGAGAAACCGCAGACGTGAAGTGCTCGACTGGCGTTGGCACTGCATATGCTTCTTCATGGCAAGCGATTGCAATGAAGTCTGCACGCGGTATTCGCGTTAATGTTGCCACAAGTACGTCTTGCAGCATCAGATTTCATCGACGATGTTTGCTGCCATTCGAGGCTTGAATCGTAGCCGCCCCCATGTGGAACTCTTGCATCAATTGCTGCTTGTGCTCAAGAATTTGACAGTGTATCGTCGTTCAGCGGACAAGAAGAAGAGAAGAAGGATGGAGATTGGAGACGAGGTGGAAGGACACCGGAATGTGGATCTCTGCGCGACATGCACCATTTCTTTCTGTTTCTGTCCTTTACTTGCTAAGTGGTGTGTGTTCATCGGGCTTTTGCCAAAATAGGGTACTTTTTCAGGTTTGTTGCCAAACTAGGATTCAAACGTCAGAATAGGGTGCTGTTTGTGAATAAAGTTCAAATGAGTGTACCTAAGTTACCCCAAAGATGTACAATGTAAAGCACCCTACTTTGGCAAACTAGCAGCTGCAATAACCCTGACTTGGCATTTCTCATGGTACACTGACAGTTGCTACCGAACACTACAGTAGTAAAGTTGGTACACGTCTACTACACGCAGAGCATCTGCGTAGGGATTTTGCTAATGGCGTACTCACTAGGAAGCCAGCAAGTTCTGGGCGCCAGTGGGGCGTTTGGAGCTAACGCTTGATCCATTTTTTCATCGACGGAAAACTGATCGTGAGGCTGGAGCCTTCATTTCCTCCTCTTCTTTTCCCCAAGTGCAAGGTCGTCAGGTTGGATCCAAACGGTGTTGTAGCCCGATTATTGGTCACACACCAAACAAGCTACTCGAAAAACAACTTAACCATCCATGGGCGAGATGTTTATTCCAGTGCTGACGGGCTTATTAATGATCCTCAAGGGAATGGAGCCGCTGCCGTCAGCTATATCACGTTCATTCTTGCTATAGCACTTAGGAGTGTTAGTGTGCGCTGCTTTGGACCTCGACGAACTACACGTGGGGAAGTGGAAATTTCGTAGTCACTTTTGATCGACACATGACGGTCGTCAATGCAAAAAATGCAGACGTTTAGATGGACGGTGAATCACAAGAAATCGATTAAGTTTATTTGGTGACACGAACAATGTCATTGCTTTGAAGTACGATATTACACTCTAAAAATGCTGCAAGACGCTTGAGCGCTTTATGCACACTTTGTTTAAGCATATTCTTACAAGTGCTTTAGCTTCAGCTTCAGCTTGCCTAGTTGGATGCCCCAATCACTATTTTTCAGTGGTGCCTTAGAGGGTACGATAAAATGTCCCGATGGCGATAAAGCTCTTCAAATTGAGCAAGTCATGGCTCAACACGCCGGTCCCATCTTGATTGAGAAATTTCCACTTCAAAGCCTACCGATGCCAACTCATCTACATTCCTCGCAATCTGGTCAAAATAGAACGAAGCCTTGCGGATGCCGTATATGATCTTATCGAGTTTTTGTCCATATGCTCTTTCTGGCCACGGCTACCAGTGGAGAAACAAAACTAAAAAAATAGGGAAACAGAAGACTTATTATCACTATTACGCTGACTGGTATGACATAATTCACGGCTCCGTTATTCCCATCACTGATCCCTTCCTCTGCTTCACCAAGTGGTGAACTCATTGCGGAAGCTGGGTTCTCTAAAGGAGTAAACAACATTGTATCCAGTGCAAGAGCCAATGCTGTCCGGCTCCTCGCCCAGCATCCGAACTTAGACAAGGTCGCCTTCACTGCGTCCACAGTTGGCGGCCAAATTGAGCGCACATCTCACGTGAGAAATATTAAGCGTGTGACGCTTGAGCTCGGTGGAAAATGTTCAAATATCATCACCGACATTGCCCTTGCCATTCAGCAGTCGCAGCTAGGTCTATTTCTGAACCAGGGTCAGTGTTTCATCGCCAGCTTGCGTGTGTACATGCAAAAGGCATCTTCGAAGAATTTGTGCGCCCCTCAGTTGAGGCTGCTACCTCCCGCATTGTAGGTGGCCCGTTCACCGCCACCACACAACAGGTGGCACAATCATTCTGCAATATATCGACGAGGATGCGAAGGAGGGTGCTCGTCTGGAGACTGGCAGAAGGAATCACGGTAACCAAGGCTGGTTCATCGATCCCACTGTTTCTACAGACGTTAAAGACGATATGCCTATTGCCTGAGATGAATTTTGGTCCCGTTATGTCTATTGATAAGTTTTAAACCATCCACGAGGTTATCAGTCGTGTAAAAGTCGTGAGATGATATCGGGCGAATGTTTGCGACGTCACCTAAACGGATCTGCAGAGAAACTAGTTGTTTAGCAATGTAACTACGATAGTCTGATTCAATGAGATATTCGTCTAAGTGTTTTTGTGTCACCCTAGCTTGTCGAGGAAAAAAAGAAACTGGTGACAGAGTGGTGTTGAGCGTGGAAAATACACAGCGAGAATATGACGCCAAACGTAACGAGTCTGTAGCAAATAAAAACAGTGTGTTTGGCTTACGCTATCAGCAACATGGCCGCATCAAACTCGTTTTCCTTTGCTGCATAAAGTAATGGCATCGCGCCCTCTTCATCAAACACTGGAGACACTCTGGCTTGCGTTCTAGACAGTAGTTTATCACTTTTCGCCGTCCTTCCCGGGCTGCAAAGTGGAGCGTCATTCGTTTGTGTGCATCCTTAAAGTAGTCTATCAGTGTTTTTTTATGTCCGTCGCACCCATCACTTTCACAGATTCGATCGTAATTTCAAACATCTCTAAATCGTCGTCTAAAGCAACATTTAGCAATGCAACACTCGAGAATAAGACACGCAATCAAGGCTTTTAACACTATAGCGACGCACATTCGGCACTGGAGAGTAAATCACCAGCAGGTTTCGGTTGGTGAAGTCGCGCTGATTCTGGAAACTCACGACCTGGCTACCCTCAAAATTAGCATAGCAAATTATCTCGCATTGATACATCTAAGCTTTCAAAACTCACCCGTTGCAAAGCTAGAAAGGCGTTGTTTCGTGCTTATGTTTGTAAACTTGTCGGGGCTAAGTTCTAAAATTGCGTTTTTGCCCCTACTTAGTGTAGAGTTTAAGGCTACCATGACGGAAGAGATGGATACCATATCCGCGCACGACGATGACCCCGGCCCGGGGTTAGAGCACCAGTTAGTCCAACCTCTAGGGATCGACACACAAAGCAGGGACAGGGACCCAGTCCTCTCAAGACAGGGTCAGTCCGCTCTGCACCGATACCAACGGAATTTGGTGTGTCGGCTACCGGTTTATCATCCGGTAAAAATATTGGTAGAAAGTTAAAGGAACCAGGTACCACGATGGTACTGACGGAACCAAGTACGACATGTGTACCGCATACCGTTTCATTACCGGGGGCAAATTGGTAACAAACTTACAGCCACTTCCAATCCTACAAAAGGGGAGGCATTTACGGTCATGGGCCCCGGGGCGGATATGCGGCCCCGGACCCCCACTTACTGGCCATAGCTTAAAAAACAGCACTCAGCCTCGCAACGACGACTAGGCCCCGGGTGCAGGCCTGGTTGGACCCGGTTCAGGGCCTGTTTACAGCGATTTATGTGAAAGCGAAAGGACCATTATCTCGTTTATGCGAAACGTTTCCCGATTTTGAAACAGGTGGAACTTGAACGTTTGTTAAATTATTTTGAGATTATTGTAGTGGAAAGTAATCATGAGTGGACAATATGGCGACAAAAAGTCATTGGAGCTGCGCTTGTCGCTCAGCGTTCACCGCAAGGTCTCGAGTGTCTCATTTGGAAAAATATAGGACAAGAGCAGGTAAGATAGGCGGATTAGCTACCGCCGGTACTGAAAAGATGGGCAACAAAGGTCGCTAGACCAGGTATTGGACAAAAGGACAAGCTACCAAGCGACAAAATCTTCACGAAGCCTTTCTTATTCAAGACGGATATTTTCTCAGCGGTAGAAATTACCAGGTTGAAAGCTGTATGTGAGAAGACTTATGGGAAGTTCGCTCCACTGACGCTTCGGGAAGGCTCCGATGACGAATGGAGGATTGTTCAAGGTCTAGTGGAAGGCCATATCATTGCACGACAATTGCCCCAGTTCATCAAGCGCATTTATAAAAACGGATGAGCAAGTCCGGTTGGTCCGCACCATTCGAGCGCAGGTAGAAGGTTGTTTGGTGATGGAATTACGAGGTGAAAGCCCTATCAAGGAGGCCTTTTTGAGTACCAAGTGTATACAAGAAAGCATTGCCACGGCGGCATCTACTCGAGAGACAGGCTCGCCGGACCTATGGAAAATGGTAGCTCAAGTGAAAAACATTAGTTACAATGCTGGAGATCACTCCCTATATTTCCATTTTTTCACGAGAGAAATGGCAAAAAAATTTACGGGAGTGCAAGTTCCGTTTCACAGATATGAGCATTCGTTACGAAATCTCCATCAGGAAGCCAGATCTCCTGGACAAACTGCGTGGGACGCTCAAGTCAATAACAATGGCGAAAAGTATAGTCAGCGCGGGGTTTATTCTTGTATTCTCAAGAATACCACCCGATCGATGGATTTATTGAAGCTGTCTGTGTTTTTACGGTCGCTTCTAGGTATCGGCCCCTTTTCGGATACATCGACACTGTGGGAACTAATAGTTGAATCGGATGCTTGTCCAACTGCGCTTGCAGGGGTTAAACGACTCTACTGGTGTCACACTATGATCTTTATCGAACACCCAACGTTAAAAGGACGCACCCAGTCTCTCAGATGCGGAGAAACGGGTCACCAGATGCAAAAGTGTCTAACACCGTCAGTGGAACTACTAAAAAATAACTGTATCTAGGTGAAACCGGAGGATTTTTTTTTAAAACACTAACTCTTTCGGCAGCGACCTTCACAAGTATGGAGGAGTTACGAAAGCAAGTAGACCAAACACGAGAACAACAGAAGGTTAAGACAGGGACGGCAACGGACAACACTGAAAACAATGACGAAAGTACGACGGGAAAAGACACAGCGGGTGGTAAACAACCTGAAGCCAACGTCGGGGAACATACACTGGCCCATTCCGTGAGAGACCGTAGAGCGGCCCAAACGCACCGCACAACGACCTCGCCCACTCCACCTCTAGGGTGGGTGACCGTGAAACCACGAAAAAGAAAGGGCCAGATGCCCAACTATTAGAGTCCGAGAGGAGTGGGGCTGCCAGCAGGCAGGCCTACGTATCGAGTCTGAAAGAGGATCTTATAAGCTAAATAAGGGGGCAGGAACGGCTGAACAGAAGGATGAAGACATGGAAGACCCAACTATTCAAGAAAGCAAGGAGTCAATTCAGGATGATAGCCCTCCAAAAAGGTGAAGCTAATGGTACAGGCTCCAAAACCCGGAGCATGGAGAAAAAGTTGCTGACCGCTAAACAACGGAAGCAGGACAAGATTTTTCAGAAGAAAACTATTGCACTCCTCATGCTGGACGGTCAATTAAAAGCGACGATAAACGAAAAGATAGACGAAGTCCATCAGGATCAGGGACCGATTGATTTATCGGCACACTTGACGAATCGGGATACAACTGGACAAGTTTTCCAGTCGGTTCGAGAGCTAACAGATTTTCTCTCGATGACAACCGTTCGGAACCGGCCACCGGCAACTGCCAAGTCTATGCGATTTGGCAAGCTTTGACATCGTCCGATTTACAAGGGGATAAAATTCCGCTATTGGAAGGATTAGCAGCAAACATCAAGGAAGGGTGCCTAGTGCGGGCCCGAATGGACTTTGAGATCAAGTTTCCACCAGGAATCCGCAAACAGACGCTACTTGGACTAGGACGGGTTTATCCGAGAATCTCTGCAAAAAAATCTAAGTTGGCTTTTCAGGATTATCTCCGGGATTTCGCACAAAGTAGCTCCAAGTTGGAAGATAACATCCCTGTGTGTACATTAAGACTCCTGGCGTTGTGCCAACGATACCAGATGAGTGGGGAATACCCAATCACCACTCAAGCGTTTTGCGAGAAACTTCGTGAGCAAGTGGTGCTCTCCAAACGATCAGAATTGGATTCTCATTTACTCATCGTACTACATCTCGGGGGAGACCATTATTTGGCTATACTTATAGGCAAAAGAGGGACTACTATGTCGATATGGAGAATAGCAGCAGCGATGAGGATTACGACGATGAGAAGGAGTCTCTGGCTCCAAAGGACTATCTGAATAAGGGGTCAGTTGAAGGCTCAGGTGCTATATTACCTATCGTAGTGGACGCATCAATGGACGAAGACGAAGGACAACAGGAACACTCTGAAACCATGATTGTACACGGCTCGAATCCGCAAAGGGATTGTGCAGACCGGGTTCTTGGGAGGGCGACTTTGACGACATTATTAATCGACTCGATGGCCCAACGATTCATCATGCATTAAAATGCGAGATTCACCAAATCATTGGGACAGGTGGCCCTAAGATGCGGGAAGTACTCCATTTTCTTACGGACACGGTAACTAAGCTCTCGCTCCCCGAACAAGAACATCTGTTACGCGCCGATTTAGACAATCTATCCACACGTACGTGTCCTACAAAAATACTAGATTTCTGAACCCATTTTACATCAATGGTACAGTAACGTCTGGCGGGACTGTCAACCCGAGCCCGAAAATTTATTACTTTCTGGCTCACAACCATCTAGCTCTGAGTTTTTATTAACCGATTCGCCTACTGATGAGAGAGTGGATACAGATGAAACTGGGGAGCGGGGTTATAGCTCGAAACGGATTTGTAGACGAGATAACATTGAAATTGAGATTCCACAGGATGACGACCTCCCGGTAGTCCGGGAATTAGTCGACGACTTTAACGAGTGTGACGAGAATGAAAAAAATGGAGGTTTCTCTCTCAGACGTTTTGGAATCCTGGAACAATCTGAAACCCAAATGAGAACGGAGCACCAGTATTGCCTTCCCAACAGTGAATTCCTCAAAACTCATCTGGATGAAGGCTGCTAAATTTGAAGCGAACCGGTTATTACATTTCCTCAAGAACATACCAAGAACGAATCACATATTGGAAAGTCTACATTCCAGTATTTTCACCGAGCTCACAAAGAAATGGAGGGAACAGTGCTGGATTGCGATGGTGGAAACTGGAAAGACTCAGGGATTAGCAGATATCCCGGCTTCGTGGTTTCAAACTTGGGAAGATCGATATTTCCAAGTAACGACGCCAGCTCAAAACTGGCAATTCTTAATAGCAGGCAAGAATGGACTCGTCTTCGTAAACTTAAATATGGAGGAAGTGGCATTCTACGACTGCTATCTCCGAAACAGAATGTGGTTGCTCAGGGACTGCAGAGTGCGTTCCTACACGCGCAACAAGTGGCGGCCCTACTAGGCCTTGATTACCACCCTATGGACACTATCGTAACGTTATTTCAACGTCATTTACAAGCGCGATCACTCTCGTCAACGTATGCAGCGTGTGTAGATGCAGTGGAACGGGGTGATGGGTTGAGCTGGAAGGACCTAACATCCTTTATGACATCTGCAAAAGTGCTGATAACAGCGCATGCGAGCCAGTCTACTACTGCCAGTACCGAGTTACCGGTACGGTCTGGTGGAGACGGTACCGATTTATCGGTACAAAATCGTTACTAAGGGCTTATGTCCCGAGAGGTGAAACCACGGACGTTTTGACTGATTATCGTATAAGTTGCCCCAAGCGCCCGGGGCCGATACCGCGAGCGTCTTGAATCATATTCCATATCACGTAATAAGCGATGTTTTGTAAATGTACCCAAAGAGTTGAGGTTAAAATAATGAATTTTCAAAACTGTGCGATTGGTTGCTCGCGTGGAGATCAGGGAGGTCAGGGCAACAACCTCACCTGATTCTCCTGCAAGAAACACATAACCAAAGACAGACGCAGAAAAAGCAGAAGTGGCCAACAAATGGGCTCATCCCTGAGGAATCTATAATTCAACAGTGCAGCTTTCTTACTGGAGTGTGTTTGGAAAGAAACAGGGGGGAGTCGCTATTTTAGTCCGTCCGGACATAGCTCATAACACATCACCCTGGAAATTTGGGGATTGGTCACACCGCTTTATCGCGGTGCAATGGAAGGAGTGTATAGTAGCAAATATCTATGGTCCATCCGGTGATTTCAACTCCCAGGAGGACTTCTTTCTCGTTCTCCACATACCATCTCTCGGCGGCTCAATAATTTTATCCTGGCAGGCGACTTTAACTGTGTCGATTTACCGGCACAAGATCGTCTAGGTGGACAGCGATCCACAAAACCAGAGAGTGCAGTATTATCACGTTTAGTGGAGGACTGGAATTTGTATGACGCAAGATTACTACTTGGTTCTGCCTTAGCAGAGACAGAGCTAGATCCTACAGAGCATTTTACATTCTGGAGAGGGGTACAGGCTAGCCGCCTAGATCGGTTTTATGTAACAGATAACTGGAGACCGCAGGTTGCTTGGGTTTCGATGGACATTCCACTAGTCTACTCGGACCATAATCAAGTAACGCTGTTTTCTTGAAGGATCCGGTAGAATCTTGGGGCCACTGTACGCAGCGTTTAATTACATATCCCTTAAATGGTTCTCGATCGGAGACTATTCATCTGTCGCTAATGGAGCATTTTTCTCGGGGAGCAAACATAGTTACAGACGCAGGAACATGGGATAATTTGGTGGATTACGTACGCATCGGACTTTATATTTGAAGAAAATGCCTGTCGAGAAGGCGAAAACGGCGGAAGCATCAATTACAGAAGATAACTCAAGAAAATGCCCAAACCATTTAATCGCCACAGTGGCAAATGCGTTAGAGAATGAGAGGCGTTTTCGTCGGGGCTCCCGTCTCCACCAATCAGCAGCGGATGTCAGGTGGTTTTTCAAGCGTACAGCGGTCTGGGAAAGAGATCAAACTGTGACGGCTATTCAATCAAGCTCGGTATTTCACTTTCCGGTTAATCTGTCTATCCCGGACAGGCTCGCAATGTCTTGGCAATCCATAATGGGAAAATGTCACATAACAGTACCCAGTCATTGCTTGACGGAGGAAATCCAGAAGTTCATGCAAATTCCCGATGAGCAAAGGGTAACAGATGAGCAAAATGTAGAGTTATGAACACCAATTTCAGACGAGGACGTTTATCTGGCCATTAAGGGCCTGGAACGCAGGAAGGCGGCTGGTCACGATGGTTTGGGGAATGACTTTTACAAAGACTTCCCGATGGTACTCGTGGATCCTTTAGTATGTGTTTGCAATGACGTGTTACGTGGCGCATCTCCCCCGAAATCTTTTATGAAAGCGATTGTAATTTCCCTTCGCAAGAAATGGGATTCAAGCAATGCGCTAGACTATCGTGTCGTCGGTTAGATAAGGCCGTAGTGCTCATGATGTCGACTTTCAAACAATTTCAGAGTAAACCCAAGGTTGATAGTGCTAATAGTGCTGGAGTGTTGTTTCTAGATTTCAGTAAAGCGTACGATACAGTGGATATGCAATTTCTAGTCATGGTTCTCTCTCTTTTCGGATTTTCAGATGATTTTGTGGATTTAATGGCCAGACTTCATCTGGGTACGACTGCAGACATTTTTGTAAACAATGATTTCTCTGCTCCTCTTGATGTTCTTTCTGGAATTCGCCAAGGCTGTCCTATAACGCCCCTGTTATTTATTTTGGCGGTGGAGCTTACTTAGCTTTAGCGATTTCACAGGATCCGACCCTGCTCCTCTACGGCGAGATGAAACTGTTGAGCACCGCTTTTCGGCGTTCGTTGATGATTCGGCTGTTTTTGTTCAGCATGCCAGCTTAGTCCCTACCGCGTCAAAGGTAGTTAACCGATTCGGCGAGTTAGCTGGGCTAAAGATCCAACCGGCCAAAAGTAAGTTTGTTTTTCTAAATTCAAGCTTTGTACCAGAAACATGGTACGAGATACCGGCATTACCGGTGGGTGGAACAATAAGATATCTTGTTTACCAGTTTGGTTGGACAGACTTGGGAACAGTCAACTGGGCGCTCCGACTACAGGCGGTTAAGAGAAGACTGGGAACAGCAACAGATTGTTCTACAGCTTTGGTTGAAAGGGTACAACTGTTTAACCTGATTGCTATCCCCTCAATTCTCTTCACTGCAAGAATTTTTGAACCGTCTCGTGATGTACTAGTTCAACTTCTACACTTGCAGAAAACGTTTATATGGTGTAAGCGAGTGCGAGGAGATCACTGTCGACATAAACTCTCTTCGCCCTTACTGTTCACACCAAAAGGAGCGGGAGGAGTGGATTTAATCTCCATACCAGTGGCCATCAAGATTCATCGCCTAAAACTTGCTTTCCAATGGCTAATTGCAGCCCCAGATGCGAAGTAATGGATCTAGTGCAAGGAAAAGAAGGACGGCCGGCATTATCTCCGGTAAAAGGCCAGAAAACATTACGAGCAGTCAGGGATCTCCCACGGGGGATTTCGGGCGGCATAAGGAAAGAATTATCGGAATGGATCGGCCCGGACCAGGCACAACGGATTGACATTGCTCACTACACGCGATTCCACTTAGCGGTCTGTATTAGGACAATGCCAAGTAATATGGAATCATTCTCACATAGTGCGACAATCGGTGACTGGCTGGAAATTTCGATACCGATCGATGATCATGATTATCACAGGATTCTTCCGGCATTTACTCCCCTTTGGGGGACCTATTCATGGGCTGCGAATCCGTGGATTTCTGATCCACGAATGCCGGAATTATCATAAATTTGATAGAATACCTGTCATGGCCATTCGGGATTTGCGAATCAAACGACTCACATTGTCCACCTTTGCATGGCAGGTAATTGGGATCGAAGGATCCACGCTTACACGAGTAAAGGTGGGACGCTGGCTCAGTGCTATAGTGTTAGCTTCTCCACAGGTCATTACTTGGGGGACTCACCAGACCTATCACTGTACCGACGGACCGGAACAATTGGTGGATTTTCGATGGACAATGATAGGCCCAAGTCAGGTACAAGGAATCAATGACGAAAAAGTGGCGAGACTTCTGGCGAAGCAATTACCAGATGGCATATGCTGGAAGATAGCTTTAATAGTCACATCGAGAAGGAAATCGAGGCGGAGCTCATGCAGAGTCAAATAGTATTTTGTCCACACCCCGACTTGCACTATATAGGGTGGGAGATGGATGACACTACACCTGGGTGGAAAATCTCGTATAAAACGCGACGATCTTTTAGGAGTTTATATTATAAGGCAGTCGCCCCTCAAGTAAGTAATCTCCTATTAAAATGGAGACGCCGATGTGAGCAGAATCGCTGGTGGGTCAGTATTCAAGATATCGAGCCAACACAGGTATGGGAGCACGATAATGTTTTGACTGATTACCAGGTATGGGTCATCTATAGGACAGTAACTATGCAATTAAACACTTTTTACCAGCGAGGAACGACGAGGCCAAGATGTATATTAGACGAAAACTGTGCTGGCCGGACCTCGGACATTTTTCACATTTTCTGGGAGTGCAAGCGAGCCTGGGCTTTTTGGACCTGATTACGACGACACTGGTTGGGGACTGCTATAAGAGAGGGGCAGGTGGCGGATTATATGCTTGCTGTCACCAAGAAAGAGGCCCCTCCGTTAGGGAAAAATTTAAAACAGGCGATGGTGTCAAAATAGGGATGGTTTGACAATTCATATGTCAGAGTCTTCGACCGGATATGGGCAGGTGTCTATGAAATAGCCATGGCTTGGCTTTGGCAGCTAAGAAACCAAGTGGTATTCCAAGGGCAAACCAAGAACGCCTACGAACATCTAGAATTAATCTGGAAACAAGGCAGAGCTCAACTTGATTCAGTAGCAGCTTTCGAGAGACAATCAGCATCGACGAGGGAGGGCGGAATCCGACTAAAAAAATAGTTTAAAGTGCTTGTACGACCAGGAACCAGCACCAGATCACAACCAACCACGACGAACTCAGGGTAATTCACGAGAAGTGCGTCAGGACTTATGCCATCTATCAGCTGAGCCAAGTTTGCATACTAAATTTTCTATGTTTATAGTAGCTAATACTTCAATTAGACTACATTTTACTACTAACTTGGCAAAACATGTGTACCCTCTATTGTCCCTGCAGATTGTACATCTTTGGGGGACCCTCATTTGAACTTTATTCACAAACAGCACCCTATTCTGACGTTTGAATCTTAGTTTGGTAACAAACCTCAAAAAGTACCCTAATATGGCAAAAGTCCGTGTTCATCCTGTGAAAATGAGGATTTTTAATAAATACCGGTACAGTATTTGAAAAGGGCGCGTTTATAATCACCCCCAAAACCATAGACTCACCCCCAATATACAGTAGAACCCATATTAGTTACTAAACAACAAAGACAGTTGTTGTAGAGTGTACGGGATATTAAGCAACTGACACACGATAAGGATCCGATGATTCGTTACGGAGGCATGTATACGGTGGCAATGGCGTACGCTGTCTTTGCCAACAACAGCGCATTCGACTTCTCCTGCACGTGGCTGTATGCGATGTGTCGGACGACGTACGTCGATCTGCCGTAACCTACCTAGGTTTCATCCTGTTCGTTCTCCTGTACAAGTACCCAAGCTGGTGTCGCGGCTGGCTGAGAGTTTTACTTCTCACGTTCGCTACGGTGCTTATGTACCTGTAGGAGTTGCTCTAGCTATTCAGCTGCTAAAACCATTGGTAGACGATGCAGTAGACTATGTGCGTCAAGGTGCGCTCCTGGCTGCGGCCATTTTTGTTATGCAGGAGTCTGAAGGCCGCAACCCGAGTTGCACTCATTCGTTATAAGTTTTAACAAGCTTACCTATTGGCTACCAAGCTCTGCGCAGGAGCGCTTTCTACAACTGGTTGGCTGATGGTGAAGATTGAAATATTTCGCGGCCAATTCTGGGGTACCTCTCTGTCCCTATGGGTGTGCAAAGACTACGAAGAGATAGTGCGTGCGGGCTCGATTGTTGTGCTGGAGGAGCTGACGGGTGCAAAAGTGACAGATATGCACGATATTTCTTTCATTTCTTTGACCATTTTACGATTCCACAAAAAAGGACAAAGGTGTGCTCCGTCGTGTACCCGAAGTGTTTGATAGCTGTTTTAAAAGTGGTTAAATGTCTTATGCTACCTGTTTGATGATAAGGAAAAGTTTGCGTCTCCTTTTCCTGACCGTTTTTATGAAGGAGCTCTTACCACATAACGTACAACTGTGATTTTGGTGTGCTTTTTCGTCACTAATATGAGTTTTACTGTAGATTGGGGGTGACTCTATGATTTTGGGGGTGATAATAAGGGGAAATCGCTAATCGGTACCCTAAATTAACCATCAATTACTAATCAGTACCCGGTTCACATAATTATTGCCAATCGGTACCCAGACCCGCTCTTTTTGCCATCAAGCCTTGCTAATCGGTACCCTTTAAAAATTAGCGAAGAACAAATGCTGTTTCTAATAACTGAACAACGCAAAAGAGTATTGGTGAAGGCGATTAAATTCATTTTACGCTCACTCTTTTGCCTGCGCAGTCGGATGGGTACATTATGAAAAAAAGAAGTCTTTCAGTTACTGAAGTCGTTTGGTCTGGTTAGAGAAATGGAGTTGTATTCTTTCGGTGCCCAAATGCGTTCCAGGACCTTAGGACGTATTTTTTTCCATATCCTAGATCTCAATGGGGCTATGTGCAACCCTAACGTGACATTGTACTAATTGCTGCTTTTTTGAAGGATGATTAGACCTTTGCTGGCTATGGTAACTTACGAATCTGTGACGCAACTACTCCGGCAAAAGTTTGGAGATACGTGCAATGTGTGGATAGTGTAATCCAGTCACTTAAAGCATGGAGCCAACAGCAGCTACAAAGATTTTTTTGCTAGGAATGAAGCTGTTACGATTTTGCTTTGATGTGTCGAGTACGGTGGGAAAGAAGATAATCGTTTCAATGCTATTTATCTAGATAGTCCGACATGCTGCGCAACAAAGCACTTGTCGAGTTTAATGCAGAATACGCAAGCAGCGTTAAGACAGCAAGGAGGTTCGTGAAATAGTTTATTTCCTTCTTACGGGTACCGATTAGCAAGGCTGATGGCAAAAAGAGCGGGTCTGGGTACCGATTAGCAATAATTATGTGAACAGGGTACTGATTAGTAATTGATGGTTAATTTAGGGTACCGATTAGCGATTTCCCCTGATTAATTTGAAAAACCCAACTGCACTTCTGACCAATCATACGGGGGGATAACGATGGCCTTCTTTTATTATAACGTTACTTCATGAAGTATTAGATACATCCGGTAAAATTGAATGAAAAAGCGTAAAAGCATGTATATCCGGTTATTAATACTACTTCAGTATACGCCCTTACTTGTTTTAAAGGTGTCAACATTATTATACCATCACATAAAAACATTCACGCCATTATTCATGTCTCAGCAGTGTCATACCCAATCGCCTGCAACAATGCGGCGTTAGCTAAGATCTCCAATGATGGATCATCGTTTACTAGTTTGTTAATGGAGGGGGGGAGCATTTGCTCAGTGTCACTTGCGTCTTCGATCAAACGCTTGCCGTTCATGACAGGAGCACGATCAGTCGCTAGCTTGGTCCTTCTGGGCTCGATCGTGGTAGATCGGTGGGTAAACCCATTCGAGGCCCAGTTTGGGATCACAGGGATACCCCACACGGGTTTTAGGCTAGCATCTGTTGGCGTCCAAGATATTGTACTGTGTGGACTAGCAAGTGGCGAATTTTGAAATACAAAAGATGACTTCAACATATTGTTCGTGGGCAAGTTGACTTGATCTGTCAGAAGGGGGTTTAGAGAATACATCTTGTTGCCCTCAGCCGATCGTGAAAATGCCACATCCGCGCAGTTTCCTTTGATTGGGCTCTCCGACGCTAGGCTAGTGCGACGCTTCCGCTGCGTAATATTCACGGGCGTTAAGCCACGTTTCAACCGCCGTTTGCTAGAGTTCCAATGGTTTTTGATAGAGTTGTCGGTTCTCCCAGGCATCATCTTGGCGATCTCTGCCCACTTGTTGCCATATTTGTCGTGTAACGCCTTTAATACAGTCTCTTCCTCAGTCGTCCACGGTTCCTTTCGGATAGTTGGATCCAGCTGGTTATGCCATCTATAGCAAATACTCAACTCTTTAGTTAATTCCTAACTGTAATTGTCTCAAAGACCAGTCTGTATACATTTCAACACCTTTCACGGCACTGTTTGCCATTGCGTCCCGGCAATTTGGTGCCAATAACAGTCCAATGACGAGTGCCATACTTCTGGACAAGCTTGAGCATCATCAGATCTTCTTTTTCGGTCCATTTGCTCACTGGCTTACGCTCTTTGCGCAGCTTGTGCGGCAGTGACTCCAGAGAATTGGGTTGGCTTTGCATACTATTGACTTGGAGTCGGTGGATTTCGATATGAGTCTCAACTGGCAAAAACAATTTTTACCTTGTACGCAATATGAACTTAAGCGTTAGAAAAGATCGAATATAAAGTCTAACCGTTTCTCGCTAACCGCCACGCATACAAACGGCAAGACAAAAAGTGACAAGATGTTGAAGTTTGCCGAAAGTATACTGAGCTGAGCACAGACACAAAGTAAGTATTGTCTACAAACATCCAGGCACCTTGCACACGGAACAGCGCTTCAATGTTATTGCTTTTATCTGAATTGCATCATTCCGGATAATTTTTCGTCTACTGGAATATGCACTGGGTCCACCAATGATCCATATATTGTGTGTTGCTGGCGACTGTATATAGCATCACAAAACTGAACGAACCTCCCTTCTTGTTGGAAATATTATTGGTGTATACAAATACTTGCATGTCAGTCTAGATACGGACATGAGCACGATTTGGTACTGAAATCCACACGGTGTTTCTTCATATTGGAGTTTCGTGTGTCTCACATATATGCAGTACCGTGTCACCATCGATAGGAGGCAGAGGCATCAAGTTGCTGTTTCGCAAGGATTATCTCTGCTTGGCTCGTACCCAGTCCTTGTTCTTAACCATACGTTCGTAAAACCGCCCATACAAGCGCTCCATATACCTTTGAAAAGCATCTGGTCACGGTTGTTACCAGTTTTTCCGATTCATCCAAGTTGGTTTGCTGGAAGGAAACAATGCTTCGTCCAGGTTTCCTGATCTAGTGATCGAGATAACGGGCTCTTCTGAGTCTGCCAGACCATGACCATGCCAAACGAAGTCGCGTCCGTGCGTTGTCTCGAATGTTGAATCTATAGCGCGTACAAGGTATGCGGTACATCATTCAGACCGGATAAAGCTTCACCAGTTCTCACAAATACAGGCTATCGGTCACAAACCATTGGTACGTCTGACAACAAGCCTCCGTCGAGACAGAACCAACCACCGCTCTAGGAACAACTGTCAATGTGCAGAGACCATCATTCCCATCTTGACGAGCCATGTCAAATCCTAGATCACCAAGACTGTGACGTTGCACCAATGGCACATGCGCCATTGGCAATGGCGCATGTGACATCAAAGAAATGCGCAGGAACTCTTGCGAATCCGGATTAACGTCAATATTCACTTTGCCGACATATTGAGCTGCTGAAGCTGCAATAGGAGCGACTCGAGATTCTGAACTCCCAGCATAACCATTTTTCAATACATTCCCAACAATTTCTTGCTTCGCTTGATATGCCATGCGAATAGAAACCGTGATATCATCTCGATCGTATACAATAGCTCGAACGGTGCTGCATTCAGCGCTCCATTTGCATTCAGAACGTGGTTTCGTCACGACTTTTGTACCGGTTCATGGTCCGTATAAAATGAACTCACGATTTTGGAAGTCTTGTACTTATTACAACTATTGTAAGCAACGGTAAAATTCTTGTTCGTGGGTCCAAATGAGCAC
>MIQA02000557.1:0-18686 GCA_001887855.2 Sclerospora graminicola | reverse complement strand
TCTTATCATGTTCAGCCTTTTTGTGGATGAACACGTCGTTGAAGTAGCTCGGTGCGAATTCTCGCACCGGGCGCAATAGATGCGTGGCGCATCTATTGAACGTGGCAGGGCATTTCGAAGCCCCTGGGCGAACAAAGTCGTTGTGATGATTATCCAGAGAGTTTTCGAAGTGATCTAGGGCTGATCGCCCTGATCACTACCCGATCACTCGGCTGATTGCTGTGCGGATCACGATCGGGGCTGATCAGCCTCAAACCGGCGTCCAGACGCAAATGCAGGTGAAGCTCTCAGTTAAGTCGGGCTGGATATGAAGTGAACAAGTGTCCGAGGGGCAGATCTCAAGTGTTTACCAAGTTGTTTATTGAAAGATCGGGATGGTTGAAGATCGTTATAGAAGTCCGACCGTGATCCGGGCAGAAGTGGTACAGATCGGTTTGAGGTGCAGCCAAGATGGGTATGGTGGTACTATGCAACCGTGCGACGAAGTGAACAGGGTCGAAGTATAAATCAGGCACATGAGTTGGTGTATGGTACACTAGGTATAGGACATTGCATATATAATAACGGGTTTTGATTTTTCCCCTAAGCAAAGAGTCGCTCCGCCACGTGTTGCGGTTATTGGGAGCACAGGGTTAACTAGTCCCCTCTTGCTCAACTTAATTCCCGGTTAAGACGCGCTTAGACGCATTTTCGCTTACCGGAAGACCCCCGACGGGTTTGTTTAGGTGATCAAGCCTCACCGCCCACGCGCACGTGTTTGGAACACGTAATTAATATTGGAAAATGTTTTGTGGAGATAACGTCTGTAGATTACTGTGGAAGATCGTGGTTTGATCGCGTTTTCTTGTTATCTCTCTCTCTCATTGGCTGGCCTGATCAGACGAACTTTCCTGATCAGTGCCTAGATACTGAACAAGTGTCGACCCCAACCCGTTCTCCGGTGAAGATTTCCACCCGAGGACACCCCCCGTCTCGAGAAGGTCAAACCCTCCGACCTGATCAAGATCATCGTTTTCGTCACCGAGTCCACCTAAGTGAGTGTAACCACCCCCGATCAACGGGTACACAAGGTGAGATGAAGATAAACATAGATCCTGACGCGCATGACGACCGGTCAGATGACCGGGAGGATCAGATGAGTCACCATAATGGTGATTCGTCTGATTCTGATGCCGATCAGGATCAACGAAGTACCCCCTCCGATAGTTGTCGTCCGGGCCAGTGGGCATCCGGATTCCACCCAAGACTTCCGTCATGTATTTGGAAATCGGCTCCACCGTACACCCATCATCTTTTCGTAACTTGACCTTCAGATAAGACCAATCTTGTCTCGTAGCTCTTCCACCCTTGGTGCACTCAAAGTCTTCGTCATTAAATCTGCTACCATGTCTTGACTCGCGACAAGCTCTGGTAACACTGTGCCGTTTTTGCGTAGTCCTTTAGAACCTTCAACTTTAAATCGACGTGCTTTGCGCTGGCAGCATTGGCTTCGTTTTGGAGTTGCTAGATTGCTGTCTAATTGTCAACTTTAAGAAACAGTCGGCGCTTTTGTTTTCATCCCAATCTTTTCGAGTAATTCTTTTATCCCAAGCGTCTCTCAGCCTCCAACTGCTGCAGCAACAAATTTGGCCTCGGCTGTCGAAAGCGCCACAGAAACCTGCTCTTTGCAACCTCACCGAACCACAATGTCATTTACGTAATGACCACTGCGCTGACGCACTTTCTGTCCAGCTTGTCCGCCGCAAAATCAGCATCGGTATAGCTTGTGATGCGAGGCGTAATCGACAAGTCATCATCGTGTTTTAGAATCAATTTTAATTTCTTTGTACCCTTAAGGCACCACGTTTTTTGCCATCTTGAGCTCCATTAATGTAGGTGCATGTGTATGTCTCGTCCTACGATGCACCACGAATGAGATATCCGGGCGCGTACATCTAGCCACTCACAACAAACTTTCAACAAGTGATTGAAAACTCTTTATGGTAGGTCCACCTTCCGTCAGAAATTCAACATTTGTTCGACCAATTTTGGATCCATCTCTTTTCTGCAATTGGAGTCCTTTCGCTGTTAGCGTCCGTCAGACCATGCTTTTCTAACATTTCATTAATGGTTGCTTCTTGGTCTATCAGGTACCCTTCGCTCGGGGCTCCTCCGACCCTCACGCCCAGGAATTTTTCGATCTTTCCAAGGCCCTTTTATTGTAGGACCGCCATATCTTTGAAACAATACTACTAAAACTTTACTGGTTCCCGTACCAGAAGGTCATCAACGTAAACCCCTGCTAACACTGGCCCTGCTGAATCCATACGCACGAAAACAAAGGTATTCGCCAGGCACTGGCGGAAACCCATCTCCAGCATACTATTCTACAGGAGCTCGTACCAGAGCCATCCTGCCTGCTTGTGTCTATATGAATCCCGCTTCATTTTTAGGACCAAATCATTTTTCGAAACAACACCTTGTTCGCTCGTTACTTCCATGCCTTGGGGTATTTTCAAATGTATCTCATACCCATCTTCCGTTTGCAACCCTTGTATACGCGTTGGGGACGTCTCCGTGTCAGACAAATTTGGTAACTCACTAGAATGACCTTCAAATTATTATATCCACCAACGTAGAAAACATCATGAGATAAACTTCTCTAAACACTTGCTTATCACCTCTGGCAACTACCCGCGCTTTATAGCACTCGATTGTTCCATCTGTTCTGAGCTTCGTCTTGTAAACCCACTTTGTATGTAGTGGGTTCTTATTTTCGGATCTTCGGGTGAGTTCTCACTTCCGAAATCTTTCAGGGACTTTAGTTCTTCTTCTTCAGCCCTTTTCCATTTATCCGAATTTTGACCTTCGTGTGCCTGCCGATAGCTCGTCGGATCAGGCACCGATGCGTTATATAAACCCCAGAATTTTTCAAATTCACCACTGCAACAGCAAAAAGCACATTTCTTTGGTTCTCTGGGGAAACATCGTCTGGTGTGTGTCTTCAATGTTCACATCACTTGTTCCATGTTTTTCGATATTTTCTCCGTTAGATTATCTGCTGCCCTTGACTTTCTTCTGTTTCTGCTTTCCTTTTTGAGGTTCGCAGCCTTCGGAGTCTTTGTGGTCACAAAGACTCCGAAGGAAGCTCTTCCGTACTTCCATTGCTCGCCCTTATCCGGTGCTTTCTTCTATTTTTTTTGGAAACTCCATTCGATTTTTTTTTCATGATTTGCTCTTTCGTATGCATGATTTTCATACTCAGTCTCTTCCTCGCACTCCAGGGTTTGAGATATTTTCTTGCTTACATCCTTGGTGGGATCTCATTTTGGCTCACGTGTCGGGTCGTGGTGTGGTAAAGCGATCAGGAAAAATGTTGAGAATGAGGTGGACCACACATGGCCGTTGATTGGTGACGATGGAACACCCATCAACATGAGACAGTTGATGGGTGGGAAAGGCCGATCGCATATACGACGAAAAGGTGGCGGACAACGGGCATTTGTGATGTGAAGAGATCAGCCAAGTACTGTTACTACGCCCAGTCCCAGACACTGATGGGACGGTGGAGATCACGATCGCGATCGTGATCACGTTTACTAAGTGGAGTTCCCGTGGATGTATAACGAGTTGGAAATGCAGCAACTGGTAACATGACGCATCAGAGACAGTCATCTAACCGATCTATGAACAGTGCAGCTGGTGAAGTTGATTATGACACGAAGTTTCGGCCCGATCGGCCTAGCCAACTAATTTTGTCCCCAGAGATACGAAGACCAGACATGAAATGGAATGAGACATGTGGAATGGAAGCTGTGTGAATAATGCCAAGTCCGGACAAATGATGATCACCGATGGATTCGTCCAGGAATGATGCGGAAAGTCCCGATCAGGCTCGATCGGTTGAATCAGTGTGATCTTGTTACCCCGACAAGGGGTGAAGGTCGATAATATGGCCGAGGGAGCACGCAAAGTCACTGTGATGGTAACCAAGAGAGTTTGCGAATGTGATCGAGCGCTGATCGCCCTGATTACTACCCGATCACTCGGCTGATCACTCGGCATATCGCGGTTCTGATCGCGATCGGGAATGATCAGCCCCAAATCTGCGTCCGGACGCAAAGGCAGGTGAAGTTCTCAGTTAAGCCGGGCTGGATATGAAGTGAACAAGTGTCCGAAGTGCAGATCTCAAGCGTTTATCAAGTTGTTTTTCGAAGATCGGGATGGTTGAAGATCGTTTTAGAAGTCCGGCCGTGATCAGGGCAGAAGTGGTACAGATCAGCTTGAAGGTGCAGCCAGGATGGGTAAGGTGGCGCTGTACAACCGTGCAATGAAGTGAATAGGGTCGAAGTACAGATCAGGCACGTGAGTTGGTGTATGGTACACAGGTATAGGATAATTGCATATATAATAACGGGTTTTGATTTTCCCCCTAAGCAAAGAGTCGCTCCGCCACGTGTTGCGGTCATTGGGAGCACAGGGTTGACTAGTCCCCTCTTGCTCAACTAATTCCCGGTTAAGACGCGCTTAGACGCATTTTGGCTTACCGGAAGACCCCCGACGGGTTTGTTTTTGGTGATCGAACCTCACCCTCAACGCCACGTGTTTGGAACACGTTAATAATATTGGAAAAGGTTTTGTGGAGATAACGTTTGTGGATTACTGTGGAAGATCGTGGTTTGATCGCGTTTTCTTGGTTTCGTATTATCTCTCTCTCATTGGCTGGCCTGATCAGACGAACTTTCCTGATCAGTGCCTAGATACTGATTAAGTATCGACCCCAACCCGTTCTCCGGTGAAGATTTCCACCCGAGGACACCCCCCGTCTCGAGAAGGTCATCCCCTCCGACCTGATCAAGATCATCGTTTTCGTCACCGAGTCCACCTGAGTGTAACCACCCCCGATCAACGGGTACACAAGGTGAGATGAAGTTGAACATAGATCCTGACGCGCATGACGACCGGCCAGATGACCGGGAGGATCAGATCAGTCACCATAATGGTGATTCATCTGATTCTGATGCTGATCAGGATCAACGGAGTACCCCCTCCGATAGTTGGTCGTCCGGCACAGTGGGTATCCGGATTCCGCCCAAGACCTTGGTCATGGATTTGGAAATCGGCTCCACCACAGGGGCTACATCCCTGTCCATCAGGAGCAACACCTTATATCCCTTGATCTCGTCATTTTTTCTTAGTATCAGGACCCTTTCGGCGTTCCTTCCGAGGGATTTCTTACTCGGGCCCGCCAAACCACGCACGGGGATCCAAAAACGACGACAAATGCTTACGAACAAACTCACACTTGTGGGTTTGCTCGTAAGCATTTGTATTGGCGATACTCTTCCGCAGTTCGACCTCGTCGGACTGCGGTTGAGTATGTAGATGGCATACTCAGCCGCCTCCGTCAAAAACACAATGTGTAGCCCGGAACCAAAGATCATGCATCAAATAATGTTGAAAATCGTTCGGTTCATGCGCTCCGCTTAGCCGTTCGTGGCTGGGCTACCAGCCTCAGTAATTTGTCAACATAATCCAGTTTGTTTACAGAAAAGATCAACATTCCTATATTCTTCACCTCTGTCCGTTCGTAAGACGTGAATTCTACAATGGAGTTCATTACCACACGAGAATGTGCTCAAACATTATCGCTGCGCGATCTTTTGATCGCCCAGCGAAAAGACGCACATAATTCGAGAAGTGGTAAACAAAAACGACCAGAAACGGTTCCCACGTCGGTCGCGTGGAGTGATGGGATCATTGAGGTCACAACAGACCACTCCAACGACTCTATCAATTTGAGAGTTCTTCCCACTGTCAACCTTTGACTACCTCGACTTGGCAGCTTTTCTTTTGGCACAGGTGAGACAGTTTGGTCGCGAAAAATTGGTAATTTTTATTCCGGTCTGGGGTCTATGGCAAGCTTTTCGAATGAATCATATGCCAATGCCCCATACGTGCATAGAAACGATGGAGCTTGTGTTCTTGCACGTCATCATGAGCTCCTTTGTTCGACACGATCATCACCATGTTCACAATGTTTCTAGCCACCGTCTTTGCCGTTCTGGACTCAGGTTTGCAACAAAAACGGACCCATAAACCTCCACTTGGAATAAAGTTTGATTTCATGTGCATTTTTATGTCCCGTTGTCTCTTAATACGCATCATTTGTTGAGCAGGCAACCAGATAAAGTTCTTTGCCAAATTTGGCGCAAAATGCACATCGGTGAGCACGACACAGGCACCCTCATTTGAGGCACTTCTGAGAGTTACTCCGCCAATTTTTTTTCACACGTAGCGTTCCACCGTCCGGAAGGATTATACCATCGTCCTCACTGCACGTTACTATATCTTCCAGGATGTTTTCGTCGTAACGAGGTGTCGACTTGCGTCGCTATCAATAATCCATAGATTTTCGTCAAAACATTCTCTTGATAATGCATTTGACCAATCACCGGCCGACATTTTCGCTGCTGACGCTGCGCGAAAAGCTAATGCACACATCCTTCGAAAAATTATCGTTCGGCACATTCAAAATTACAATATTGCACGTCCATAATAATTGTGTAACTATTTATTCATGGATACTTCGACTGCGACACTTTTTTCCTCAAGCGACTCGGCAAAATACAAATCTTCCAATAAAAGGTACTGCTCCGTGAACACGGGCGATGTTGTAAATCTCTCGGGATGTTTTTCTTTCGCTCATTTTTGAGGTCATCACTGTGTTTATATATTCCGCGCTAGGTAAAACTCGAGAGCTTCGTCGCTCTTGTCTTCCCTGTTCAG
Organism: Sclerospora graminicola; assembly: GCA_001887855.2. Lineage (NCBI taxonomy): Eukaryota > Oomycota > Peronosporomycetes > Peronosporales > Peronosporaceae > Sclerospora > Sclerospora graminicola. Next base: position 11,918 of record MIQA02000557.1, on the reverse strand, counting down.
TCAAGTACCCAGCGTTTGTGTCAACCGTCGTTTCCATTTCTCATATTCAGGGCCTAGCACACGATCAAAACACATCCATGATGGTTCCAATGTTTTAAGGTCGCTGGATGCAACATTTACCGTGAAATTTGTCTTTGCTAGACGTCCGTCCGGCCACAACTCGATCGATTTGGGTCAGCACTGTTTTCTTTTCAAGGAATCTACGAGCAAAAGCTTGTATACGCTCCAAACTGAGAAAGAAAAGTTTTGCTGTCATAGACTGAAAATCTTTGTGTCGGTGGTTCAAATCCACCTCCAGACAATTTTTTTATTTAAATATGTATCTTTTAAGAATAACTTTTAAACCATTTCAAAAAATTAATCAACTTAAACAAAACTTGATAAAATTAAAAAAAATAAATTTTTATGGATCTTAGATTCGTTTTCAAGCCTGATGCGGGCTTATAACATGAATGTTTTTCATGAACATGGTGTAGGAAAATGTTGATGTTCGGGGAAAGCTCAAGAAATATGCAGTGCAGGACTGGAAGCAGAACATTCTGCTGCTATTGCGAAAAGAGTTCATTTCCGCATCACAACCACAATACTATCGATTGAATGGCAATGGAAGTCTTGAATACAATCTTAAGCGAAAGGCTATTGTCGAATTTCCTGTGATTACCGTTGCCCTCTTGGTCGACGCCGAACAGTACCCCATTGCTCACGATCTCATTGAAGTAGTGTCCTTGGATGCAAACGATCAGCAGCACCCACCATAATGATACAATGACTTCAACTTCCTCGCGGGCGCTCAGATTCTTTTCCTCCACTTCTGCAGTAGCAGTAAGTGAGTCTTTGGGGAACGGCAACGATGGAGTCCGAAAGATCATACGTTGAGTTGTGCCGTTTTTCTCTCGATTACAATCATTCATTTCCTCCGAGAGCAGATCTGATGCTGGTAATATCACGCTGCTGTCTCTCCATTGAAATTTTACAGCAGCATCTTGTGTGTCGAAAAGAAAGAAGTCTCCAGCGGTCGATACCTGTGTGCCAACTGATGCCATTCCGACGTTCGGAGATAGACTTAACAAACGTCCAGGAGGGAGAATACCAAATATGTAGTCTGTGGTAAACGGACTTCTACCATCGCTTTGTGGTAGAGCTGGCAAGTACGTCCTGCCGGAGTTCATGGTGACTCGCACCCGAGAGACAAATCCTGAATGGGATATGGCTTCCACCATTTCGCCGTCTATTCGAGTTAGCTGACTCCCATTCTGACATGTGCGGAATCAAGCAAGTCAGGAAATTGCCTTCTATACTTTCGATGGAGATTGTTAATGAAGCGAGAAGTGTCTCCGGACGATCACCTTCGTTGCTTAATCAATAGTGCAATATAGTCAACCACAAACCGGGCGAAAGTTGGAGGAAGGACGTCTTGCAGCTCAATCTTGAGTGTCTGTGGAAGAGCGTCAGAAATGAATGAATTCGAGGAGATTCGTATAATTCGCGCGTCATGCGCCCAAATCGTATGTGGCTGCAGCACTTGTGTTTGAGAGTGAGAGAGTGGTTTACCTCGTCGTTTGAATCTTCATTACTTTGTTCGGCAACAGGTGGATCCACGCACACAGAAAAGATTGTAAGACCTCCGTCGTACGAGATCTTCAGCGTGAACAGCGCAATACCTTGTCCATTACTTGTAGGAAAAGCAGGTAAATTCAGCCGCAATAGCTGACTACATAGATTAGGCTCGGCATCCTCTAGGAGTTCCGAATGCTCGTCGAAGACTGCAACGACGTCAATGAAAGCGTCAGTACACGTCATTGGAGCGAAATGGTTGAAAGTGCTACCAAAACTGCATCGTATGAATCGAATAACCGGTTACCTACAAGTTTCTGGAAGACTACCTCTCAAAGTGAGAGTGAGTTCCTCTCCACCCGCAAACTGCGCATCATAAGCGGACACTGCTGTGATTTGTGGGCGTCTGAATACTATGAAATGTCTTCTGTTAGAGGTAAAGTGCTTTCCGTTCATGGATACTTCAACAACGTATTCTCCAGGCAATAGAAATGTTGGAGCTTGACACACAATATCCCCCGAAGTCTCGCAAAATACTCCAACTATCCCACGCAGTAATTCACCATCCGTCAATGCCACAAAGCGTACTGTTATGTCATTAGAAGTCCAAAATCCACTTCCATGGATTCACAGCTCACAACCGCCTACGTGCTCACCACAAAGTGGCGATATACGCGATATATACGTCGGCGAATACGCAAAAAGATTGCGGTCAGTACACACAACTGCTTTAATATAAGCGTGCTGCAGAACGTCTACGAGTCGCGGGTTAAACTCCAGATAGAGAAAGTCAGACCATCCTTTAGTTCTTGAAATGCTATTGACGTTGCTGTTCCTCGTCTCATGGACCACGGCAAAAAGGGCAAGACCGACAGCTTGTGACATTGACGGCGTCCGGATTGAACACAATGGGCTTAAATATCTAGTGTGTCGAGCACATCAACCTGGTAGGATCTATGCTCGTTGTTTGAATGGGACTACAACGTGCTTCAAAGACCGTGGACTGGTAGACGCAGCACAATGGATCAAAAGTCAAGAGGTGGACTGCTTTCAGGTCTCAGAACAGCAAAGACTTGATGTGGCAATTATCCTAGAAGAAGATAATTGGCCTGACGATATTGTATGGTATCGCATCCGCGGCTCTTTCTCAGACTACCAGCTCAAGGTTATTAATTTGGCGATCGAAATCTATAGCAAAGCAGACGTGGAAGTGACGCTCCAAGAGTGTGAACCAATATCTAAATGCAATGGTTAATACGTCAGTATTGAGCAGAATGAAGATGCATGTTACGGTATGGTGGGGTACGTAATCGACGGTAAGTCGCAGATCATGCACCTTGACAATAGCTGCTTCTCTGCCGGGCCAGGCAATATCGTACACGAGCTTGGGCACGCCTTAGGCTTAAAACACGAGCATACTGACCCAGATAGACAAGTGATTGTACTTACGGACCAGAATCTGCCTGTTTCGGCTGAAAAATATGCCAAGACGACACATCGCGAAGCTACACTCAAGTCAATTTAGGTGTCAAATTCTTGTGTATTTGTATTTGTACGCTAGGAGCAACCAACAATCTTTTCGAAATATTGGCAGATATATGAATTCAATGGTGAAGAAAGTTTTGCTGAGCTCACGCTGAGTGATATCTTGGACTGTGGTGTGGAAGGTAACTAAGTCATTGAGATTCGACAAGGCATTCATATGTAAAGAACGGTACGATATATCCCTTACTTCTTCGTTGCGTTTTTTCTTATACTCGGCAATGACCATGTAGGAACGTCACTGGGAAAGATGCTAGCAATCGAAAGAGAGGAAGCGGTCAAGTCGGAAAGAAAATAACATTTGAGGAGTGTCAAATACTTACAGAGCACGATGAGACTATATGCTGCGTCGAGGGTTTCCTAAATGACCATCTGCTCGCAAGCAGCGATTTGAGTGGAGCTATCTTGATTCATAATCCCGGCGAAGGCTTCAAAGTGACTCACAGGGTTGCAAGCAATGGTTATTTGGTGACTTTGATTACATTTATGAAAAAACTGGATGGTAGTTGGATTCGTCACCGGCGCACTGCAGTTGTATGACCCTGACACTTTTCATGTGTACGCTGAAGTGGCTGCTCATACCTGCGAGATTACGACGTTGGATGCTCACAACGAGTATGTTGTGACTTTATAGCTAAAATACATTTATGGATATTTGGGAGATCTCTGCAAGCAAGAATGCAGGAGTAGGAATACGCGTAAATATTGTAAGCTCTCAGGCCGTACTGAATGACCTCTTTACAGGTGGCTTTCGTATCAAACAATACTACGTGATACGGGAGGATTTCAACTCTAATGTAATTCTTAAGTTCATATAATAACACGCCTCCCGATAGCACTATTACCCACATATAATCGATACCGACATATAATGAATTCATTCAGTAGCTGGGCATTTCTTTATCGTGCACAGCACAGTCAACTCACTGAATTGTCTTGACATCAAGCACGGCAAAGTCAACTCGCTGATTTGTCTTGACATCTGTATATATAACTCGCATAAAACTCGGTTTCCATCTACCAGCAAGCAAAAGCATAGGTTGAACTAATTGAACTCCCACCGGTATGTAATTGTTGAAGCATTGCCCACTGCCTAGGAGCTTCAGAAGAGCATTCTATATAAATTATTGAACGATGACGATTCACTTAATAGCAATTAGCAACAAAGATTACATTCACGTACCCATCGATTGCGATACCTGCCGTCAAAAGCAGTAATATCATTCCATAAAGTTGTAAGCTGTCTATACATCCCACAGAACTTATCACAAGATGAACGCAGTCTTTCTTATGGCGCAAACTAAGTGACCGTGTGCTGACGAAACGCGTGTCCAAGAGTTTATCACGCCAAAAAAGGATTAATAAAATCAAGAGAAAGTAAGAAATTGCGACAATCATGAATTCGACAGCTCGTGCCATCAATCGCTAAAGACCACTGCAATCATACCTGTACTAGACATGTTTATTCTTCGAACTTGTTAGAGTACTATTTATAGTTACAAATTAAAACTTACGTGCTCCAAGTTCTCGAGTTTTATTTCTAGTCGTCGTCGATGCTGCGTGAGACGAGCGCGGTTTTCATCGAGGTCACTCACGTCTTGTCCTTTCGCAGTGAGCTCCTCAATCTTTTTTGCGACAGCAACAAGGCGTTTTGTGATTCGATCGACAGAATTCTCGAGTCTAGAGATATCCTTGTACGCACTTTCTTTTGCTGCCGCCCATTTTTCGGCCTCGGCCGTGGTTGGCCACGCTTTTCGCGATGGAGGCAATGACGTCTTTTTGCTTGGGAGTTTCTGAGGAGAAGAACGCGACCGTTGTTTTGCGTCACACGTTCGAAAGCTTCTACGCCGATGGGGCGGACTATATCATCTTCGTAGAAATTGCTGGCACAAAACTCACGCCCATCGTTCCGCTGCTCTGTTCCCAAATGCAGATAATACACGTCGACACGCTTGTTGCAAAATTCCCAGAAAGTTGGTGAGTGCACTCTCGACACCTTCGAATTTGCGACGGCTTTAGCAAATAGCCCACTCAGGTCCTCCCAAAGAGTAATAAGCTAAGTAGTAGACCTGATTCCTCCGTCTGATGGATCGATGTGCTTGACGCTCTCATCATTCGAGAGTCTGTTGTTGTACTCAGGCTTATCTGCGTTGTACTCGTCGGCCACTTGTGCCCAAAATTTACGCCCTCCGTCATCGAGCTGCTGACGCTTGAGGCGATCACCACTCCGCATGAACTCTTCGAACAACACATTGACAAGCCGAAATATGCTACCGGCAGAACGACGATCGTTTGGCTCCTTGCCGTGGCGCTTGCGCTGCTCCTTCCTATGATTGCTGATGAGTGCCATGACGGCATCAGTATTTTGGTCGAACATGTTTAAGAGCTGGACCCGACCTTCCTTTTGTGTCGTCTTCGCGACGTCGAGCTTTCTCTGCGTGCACTCCAATTTCAGTTGATCAACAGTCCAGACGGCATAATCATCAGACGTGGGTGGTGAGACAAAGCGCCTGGCGTCGGGCTTTTGTTTTGCTGTCCATTTCTTGCTTATGACGCCGGTGTGTGGGGGATCGGCTCCAATCCGAGAGGCGTCCATGTTGTGGCTGTTTTTTGTTGTGACTTTCGGGTCATGACCCTCTTAGGAATGCATTCGAAAACCACATCTAGTTTCAAAACATTTGGGTCCGTGACCCGAGGATTATGACCCCGTTAAGAATACCCCTTAGCTTCATCACTATGTCTCATGTGTGGTTACGAACATGAGCACAAATTTCTGCGCGGATTGCTTCCTTCCACTGCTGTGACTCGATAGAGGCCATCGCTTCGGCGTAAGTGTGCGGGATCTTAGTCACGGTCAACGCGATCTCGTACTCCTCAACACGTCCGCGCTAGCTGCCATGCAGCTCGTCCGACGGCTCGCTGTCATCCCCAGCTGGCGAAAAGGCTGTCGAAGCAGTCAAAGCAGTCTGTCGAAGAGGACCACCATTATTGTCACTCATGTGGCTGGCAGGAACATCACGGAGGAGTTGGCGCTGGTCATAAGCGAGGGCGCGTGGACGGGACGAATCTCCAGCATAGACAATACGATCGCCGCGAGAAGCACTCATACAGGCGAGACTGCACACATTGCGCTGCGCGGCTTCCAACGACATCATGCGAGTGGACGGCAGGAATTCGGACGTTGAGTGTAAAGTTGTCGGGGGCAATTACACACGATGATGGACCAGTAGAACGTTCACGTGGGGTGCCGTTTGGGCGCAGGGCTTCAATCCCCCTTCAAGCGGGACAACAGCCATACTCGGTTTGTCGGGTTGAGCACTATCCGTGACGAAATCCATATCACCAGAGTCCATATTCTCCACTTCCATCTCCTCTTAGATCCACTGGGCGAAGGTATCACGGGTCTAGACTCATCGACAATACGGTCGTAAGCACGAGCTTTCTCAGAGCCCTCGGTCGCGTAGACAATTGTGCGGAAAGACGAAGGAAGCCGCTCATCAAGCACAAGCGACCGTGTGACGACCACCCGTTGATCTTCTAGATCCCACACGCGGTATGCCTTGGACGTTTCAGAGTATCCGAGAAAGATACAGCAATGTGCCTTGTCGTACAACTTGGACCTTTTGCTAGCATCAACGTGGAAAAACCCAGGCAATCCAGAGACACGCAGGTAGTTAAGCACCTGCGTGCCATCGACGATCTCGACCGGACTTGCGTCAGTGTGTGCTGTGTTGGGGGTACGATTGAGAACAAGAGCAAGGGATCGCGCTGCTTCGGTCCGTCATTCCTTTGTCGACACTCATGCACAATAGCATGGCACGAACGACCTCCGAGAGAGTACATTTCATGCGCTCGGCGATGCTATTCTGCTGTGGCGAGTAGGGGTGGATGGCTGATGTCTGATACCTTGAGAAGCACTTGACTTGCTGAAGCGCTTGCTTACGTATTCCCTACCGTCCTACCGAAGTGCTGGACGGAAAACCGGACTGCGTCCTCACCATTGCAACAAATCTCTTGAACTAGCGAAAACCCTCCGACTTGGATTGGATGGCGTGCACATACACGCATCTGGAGAAGTCATCGATGAAGGACAGCAGGTATTTGGCACCGCCCTTCGATGAAGGCTTAATGGGGACCATCACATCGCTGCGGACAAGTTCAAATGGCATAGACGTCTCGGCTTCGCTGCCAGAAGTGTGACTGAACGGGCTCACAGTCAACCTTCCCAACGAACACCCATTACAAAGACCTTGTCCGTCGTCACCATGACCAATAAATCGAGGAGCACCATCACAGGTCTGGCTGATCATCTTCATCCTGGATATGTAACATGCGCAAGCCTGACATATCACAGTACCAATGATCTTTCTCCAGCAGGTCTCGTCTCGGCGGCGGTGTGTGCAACTTGCACGTCATGATCACGCTTCACGCGCAACACGAAAAGCTTGCCAATCTTGGGGATGGCGCCACGATCGATCACCATGGCACACGCGCAGCGCCGCTCCAACTGGATTACCGCGCTGCCCTTGGCCATCAGAGCAGGCACCGACACCAACCTGTTGCCTAGCTTAGGGTGGAAGAGAACGTCCGTCAGCCTTTCCGTCGTACCTTGTCGAGTACAATCCGCACCCACTCGCGACCTCTCGCCTCATGTTGCTGCCCATTGGTCACCGTCACCCAAATCGAGCAGACAAATCTTGGTACTCACCAAAACCACCAACATCACCAGTCATGTGCGAGCTTGTGCTACTGTCTAGAAGCCATGTCGACTAGACCCTGGTTGAGTTGGAATTCATCACAGAAAAGACAAACTCGTCGCTGTTCATCTCGTTCTACTTCGGACAATCCGCTTGCTTGTGACCGGTCTGGTTGCACAAAAATTACTACCCGCGGAGCTGACAACACCGGTTCCCGCCGCACTTGCCTTGCTTTTGACATTCCTGCGCCCGCGCCGATTCTTGTTTAACTTCCTTCAAGCCTGCTGGACCGCCGCCTTTAGGGCCACCTCCTTCTTTTCACACCCCTGCAGATTCTTCTCCTCGCAGCGCAACATTTCCTTCGCATTCAGCTGAGTGACACCATTGAACGCCTCGATGATCCTGACCATTGCGTCATACGCCTGGGGGGGGACTTCCTAGGAGATCCACAAACTTCACGTCGTCGTCAACCCTCTCACACACTGTAGCCAGCTTAAGGCAGGGCTCATCAAATCGCAGGAGGTGATCCATGAGATTGCCCCCTTTTTCGAGCTCGAAGTTGTGGTGTAGTCGCTCTCAGAAAATCTTCCTGAGACGCGAACACCCACGGGGGTCCCAGACGACTGACTACCGGAGGGGGTACTCCGTCCATCCGAGTCATGATCCGATCCGGCTTGAGGCCGGCTGGATCGGTCGCTTCCATCCGCTTGATCGCGACTGCTCGAATGTTGCATGTTAAAAGCTCACCTTGTGTACCCGTCAGTACTGGGTGGTTAGCTCTCTTGATGGACCCTAGGGCGAAAAGTGTAAATCCGTCCAATAGGGAGATGAAGTGTAGGACTAGGGGTAGCTCCTGGGCGGAAATCGTCACCGGGGAGCTCGTTGGGTAATATACTTGAACTTTGTATAGTGCCGGCTGGGCCGAGAATAGTCGATCGGCCAGCTAAACCAATAGGACACTTGGAGTTTGTATAGTACCGGCTGGACCGAGAATGATCGATCGGCCAGCTAAACCAATAACAATGAAGGGCGAATCCAAATGTGTATCCACAGATGGCCAAATGTCACCACTTCCCAATACTTGATACCGTGTTCAAAACACGGGCGACTTGAGGTGAGTATACGAAGTCGCCGCGACTCCCGGTCAGGGGACTTCCGGTGGGTTAACTTAACCTTCCCCGGGCAAACCAATAACAGCAAGAGGGGACCTTGTTAGCCCTCTGCCGTGAACCAATAAAGTGACTTGTGTCTAAGAAAGCGAAACGTATACTGATTTATCCTATGCCCAATACTCCCTTTGTGTAGCCTACCTCAAATAACACGCCTGACCAGTCATGTATCTTACCCACGCAACCCGGCTAACTCCGACTCTGTGTACCGGTACGGCCGGTACACCACAACCCCAAATGGTACCAACCCGGCCGGTACACTGAACCCATATGGTACCAGTCCGAATGGTACATGGTACCCGACCGGCTCGGCCGGATAGCCACCCATCCGCGCCCCTCGGCCGCTGACGCTAGCAGTCCCTTGGCAGCCCTTCCTACGATCCCGGTGCATACTCTTTCCACTAGAACAATCCTCTTCTTCCGGACTCCTTCCACTCCATCCTTACGAACAGTTTGCCATCTTGGCCGTCCGCCATCCGCGCCTTGGCCGTCAAACCTCCATAGCCCTGCCGTCTGCTCAGCCCGCTTATCCGACTATCCTCGCCCGCCGACTTGGTTTCCAGCCAGGCACCGCCCGACCGCCTACCAGGGTGCCGGGCAGTCCCAAATTACATCTTATCCTTGGCCGGTCTGGGCATCCGGCTTAGGGTAACATTTCGGCCAATCCGGTGCGAACATCCATCATCATTAGTCCGTTAACTTCGGGAGCACTTCACCACAGCCGCCCCTGAGCCTTGTCGCAGCCGCACAACGGTTGAGGCACGCGCTCATCACATTTCCCACACTTCGATTTTCAACGCCTCTATGTCTGATCGCAGCAACGCCCCCATTGCTCCTGTGCCGGGCCACTCCCCGGTCAATACCCAGCTATCGGCCGTAGGACCGGATGCTCATCAGGCCGGCCCAGAGCATCGCCCCGGACAACCTGACCTGGCCGCTCTGCAAGCTCAAGTCGCTGCGTTGACCGCTCGCGTGGCCAGTCTAGAGCAAGCGAACACCGATTTAGCTGCGACCGCCCGGCTGGCTAGCCAGCAAGCAGACGAATCTCGGGTCCGGGAAGTCCTAGCGACTTTTCAGTCTCGCGACCGGATTGGCCAGCTGGAAAACGAGAACGCCGACCTTCTCCAAGCGAGAGATCGTCTCCGAAAACAGTCGGACTCACAGCGTGTCCAAAACCAGAAAGTCATGGCTGCCTTGAAAATCCAAAGTAAGTACCTTCCGCTTGTTCTAGTTCGCCCCCCACTCATTCACTCCGTGTATGCTCTTAGACCAAAACGTCATGAACCTCCGTGTCCTGATGATCGAGTCTTTCCAGACTGCGCGTGAGTTGACGACGCGCTACGACGGCTATATCAAGCTCTCCCAACGGTTGGAAGGCGCGCAGCAGGAACTGGGCAAGCTGGATGTTCGCCGGACCGTCTTGCTAAGAAGCTAACCAAGTATCAGAAGGCGCTATATCAATCGGCCGATGCATCGGCCGACTTGAAGCGCCGAGTCCGGGAGCTTGAGGCCGCATACGCTGAAACCCAATCGGGTGTGTGTGACGCCCGGGAGGCGTTCACTCGGCTTGTGGAAGAGCGTGCGGATTGCTATTCTTCTCTCAAGGAAGATCGGGCTCGTCTAGCAGCTTCGGCGTCCCGGGTGAGAGGTCTCATGAAGGGTCCTGCTCCCATCCGGGAGGCTATCAGGCACCTCCTTGAATTGGCCTGTCCGCGAGACCCTGGTCAGGCCGCTTCCGCCACGCCCCTTCTTCCGTCAGCTGCTAATTCCGCCGCGGCCGTTCAGACATCTGACGCGGGAACTCCCGCCCCCGGTCCAGCGGCTGGTGATACGGGAAAAGTTTCTCGCTTACGGATTTGGAATACTTCCCAGGACCCTAACCCGCCGCCAGCGCCAGTCAACCAGCAGGCGGCTTCTTCCCTGTCCACTGAAGATCCGCCTGGGCACCAAGGCAAGCGCCGATCCAGTCGGGTTGCGTCGCTTCAAGGCCCCGTGGCAGCCAAACGGCCCAAACGGTCCGCCGCGCCGGTGAGCGCGGCTCTAGTCCATGGGGAGAGCGGGCCGAGTCCTAGGCCCACTTCGATGTCGGCTCCACCGGCTTCAGGAAAGTCCCCCCGTCTTCCTCGCGCTTCCAGATCTTCGTCGAAGGCTCCGACTACTCCAGCTCTCCTTAGCGTCTCCCCTCATGATCCCCAAGGTCCATCCACCGCCTCTCCTGATGGAGAAGAAGCGTCTGGCCTATCGGGGCTGGATTCTGACGAGGCTACCACTGAGGACTTTGAGGAATTGCCTTCCCCAGACCCCTTCGCCTTCGACGAGAACGAGTCCAAGGAATCCTCGGAGGAGTCTCCTCCGTTGTGGATTCCCCGCCGGAAGGTCATGACGGCCCTCGAACTGGCCGCGGCGGTCCCTTGGTCAAAGGCGCAGTTGGAAGGTCTGCGTATCCAGGACCTCACTGGAGCCTTGGTCATCAAGTCGTTGACTCGTCCGCCGTTGTGGATATTCCCGCCGGCCCTCGCTGTGCCCAAGGCCGAGGACTGGAATGCCAAGCTAGTGGCGATCAGGCTGCTGAACGCAATTTTGTCCCAGGAACCTTGGGCCATACTGGCGACAGAGATGCCGGACATCGGCCTGCCCCAAGCCGGCTGGTTCGCGGAATTGCGGAAAGTCTGCAAGGACTGTCCTAGGATTTTATTGAAAGCTCGGAATACGTCTGCCATAAATCCGGGCTCCCTATCGTGCCGGATGACCTCGCTCGCCCCGAAACGCCTGAACACACATTCTTCGTAACTTTGCGCAACCTGTTGGGCGGTACGGGTGGAACTAGCCTTTGCTATAACCAGCCCGGTAAACAAATCGTCCAGATCAGCAGCTCCGTATACCCATTTCGAGATTTGGGTAAGGACGGGATATGGTCCATCGCGATAACTTGAAACGGATAAGTGGCCTGTATGTT
>MIQA02000555.1:0-24854 GCA_001887855.2 Sclerospora graminicola | reverse complement strand
TCGTACATGACGGAAGGACGTTCACGTGTTAAAATCACCTTGGCGGGATCCCTGGTCTACTATTTCAACACTTGGGTTGGCCGGTTAGCCGGTCAAGACGCGATATTGGGGATGGATTTTATGGTACCAGCCGGTATACGACTTGACCTGTCTCATGTAACCCTGACTCTGCCAGATGAGGTGCAGATTCAGTTATCCGGCCGACAACCTTTATATTATACTCATGTGCGGATGCTTAAAATGGGTCAGTACGAAAACATCGGGGTGTCCCGATCAGTCGATGTCATGATTCGGCCGAGCGATCGGCAACAGAAATTGTGGCTAACCCGTGGTGAACGATGGGTACCAACGTTCGTTAAAGGTATCGGCAGATCAAGTTACATCAGGGTCACAAATATATCCGATCAGCCGCTGATCATTCACGAAGACATGATCTTAGGGATGTGGCTACCCGAAGGGAAAGTACCTCGACAGATCGGGGATGTCTCAGTGGGATCACGAAGATATATTGAATGGCAGAATCTGGCTTATCAAGCCACCACAGATCTGATGAGTGACGAAGACTTAGCGGATGAAGATACCCCACCTATGGTCGAGAAGCCGGAATATGCTACGCCGACCAAGCTGCTGATCAGGAGACCGCCGATCGAAGCGATAGGGGAAAGCCGGGTCAAAAAAGGTCCACAAATATTGAATATTATTAGACCCGGCTCACCGAAGACAGCGGATCCAGAGAGCGAAAATGATGGTGAGGAGTTCAGGAACGATCTTGAGAAGAAAAAGGAGGATGAATCTGCCGAGGTCATTACGGAGGAAAGTGAACCCGAAGTAGATTACCAGTTGGATGACTTACAAGGGGCGACTCAAGATGATACTGATCAGGAAAAGGCAGATCAGGTAGATGACCAGGTGTGCATACATGAAGTGGTGATCAGTACATTGAAGGTATCGAGAAGCAGATGGCCGTTTTGCCGGAAGTATCGCCCAATATGCCAGAAGTCACCATGGAAGATCTACAGGTCGGTGATCCCGAAGTGAACACTCCCGAGCAGATCGATCAGCTAAAGAAGATCATCTGGAAAAGGCGCCATTTATTGATTGGGAAGGGTAACGCCCTACCCCCAGCTGCTTACGGAGCTGTTTGTGACATAGACGTGGGAAATGCGAGACCGATCGCTCAACGTTGTCGCAAAGTTGCACCACAATACCGGGAAAAGTTATCCGATTTGATCAAGGGCTTGTTGAGTACAAAAATCATCCGACCGTCAACATCGCAGTGGGCATCACCGATCGTGATTGTGATAAAAAAGAACGGGGTCGATATTCGATTGTGTATCGACTATAGAATGGTGAATCGCCTCACGAAGTTGATGGTCTATCCGATGCCCCTGATCAATGATTTACTAGAAGATCTGGATAAAGTTTTATGGTTTTCTTCGCTGGATATGGCTAGTGGTTTCTGGGTGGTTTCTATGACTGATCGTGCTCGAGAGATCTCGGCTTTCGTTACACTTTTCGGAGTTTTCGAATGAAGTCGGATGCAGTTTGGATTAAAGAACGCCCCACAGATCTATCAGAGATTGATTGACAATGCTCTCTATCGATATTTCCAGATCAGTGCCAATCGAGAAGCCATCGATCTATATGATGTGTTTACGGAGGGCGAACCGGACCAAGATCAGGGCCGATCAGTGTTGGGTAGGCGATCATATATAGATGACATCTTGGTCACAGCAACATCATGGGATATGCTATGCGATAAGGTCGAACGGCTCCTGAATACCTGCGAGCGCTGGAATTTATCGATCAGTGTGGTCGAGAGTTTCTGGGGTCAACCCAAGGTCGCCTACCTCGGCCATAACGTGTCGATCCAAGGTTTGGAAGCAAACCCGAAAGATTTGGCTGCTCTCAGCCTTCCCCGATCATTGAAGGCTATGTAGTCGTTTCCCGGATCTCTGAATTACTATAGCCGGTTTATCGAAGACTTCTCAATTTACGCCGCTATACATTATGAACTGAAAGAAGTGGATTATCATGGGCTACGAGAACGTGATCGAGTGGGAAGATCACTAAGTGAGACTGATCGCGAAACCGAAGTTACTGAAACGAATCTCAAGACTGGATCACTGATCGATCGAACTGTGCCAGGATCAGAGGACCATATGAAGCGAGCTATGGTAGCTTTCAGTATGTTGAAGGCGAAGATGATCTCGACGCCGATACTGAAACATTTCGATCCGGAGAAGATTCCCGTGGTGATTCTATACGTCAGTAAATGGGCAATATCGACCGCACTGGTCCAAGATCACGACGGAAATTATTGCCCGGTGACGTTCACAAGCCGAACATTAAAACCGAACGAAGTCAACTACGGTATTGTGGACAAAGAAGTGCTAGCATTATTACGTGTATTGGATGTTTGTTACTCTATGCTGGTAACTAGATCGATTAAGCATTGTTCAGGCGATCTAGTTTGGCTTGGTTACTGTCAGCGAATGGGTTAGACGGGAGACTGGGGCGATGGGCAGCGTTGTTATCTCAGTGGACCTAGGAGATCATCAAGTGCACCAAGGGCGAAGAAGAAATTTTTGAAAAACTAGCAGCCAATATCACGCCCTGATCAGAAGTCGATGAAGCCCTGATCGAGGTCGCTCCTCGAAAGCAACCACGAGAATCGATCACTATACCCCCACCGATCGTCGGCTCGGAGGAAAATCTGATCGTTGTTCGACGGATCAGCGAGTGTGAGGAAGGCGTGGGGGCGTATAGCGCGTTGTTGTGGAAATTGCCAGAATGGACTGTTATATCTGCTGGTTCAGACTATACTCCAGGTATCACGGTCAATGAAGCCGAATATCGCGGTCTGCTGCTAGGTTTGGATCTCTTGCAAGAGCAAAAAGATCGGAAGAGTAATCATATGCGGAGATTCAAACCTGGTAATTCGGCAGATCACTGGAGAGATCGATTGCAAAGCACCGCGTTTGAAGTTGCTGAACGATCGCGTTATGAAAGCTTTACGTGGATGGCCAAGTCATGATCTTTTACATGTGAAACGTGATTGGAATCGGAGTGCAGATTATCTAGCTACTATAGCCATGCGTGATCAGACCGGATTGATAGTTACTGATAAAGCATTGCTGGAGGAATTGTTGGAGATCAATAGGTTGTCCGAGCTGATTCATGCGGAAGATAAAAAGGAAGCAGCCCAGATCTCGATCATGACGAGATCGTGAACCAGATCACCGCCTAACAGATCACTCTCTCGAGAAAGCCTAACAGAAGAAAAAGTACAGGAGATGCGGATCGAAAGAATTCTCAAGGCACAAGACGAGGAAAAATGGATCGTTGATTTGAAAGCGTTTCTAAAGGGTGATCTGGAGAAGCTGAGCCAGGGTGAAGCAAAAGATTGTGCTAAGATCGCGTCCAACTATGAGATCGACGAAAACGATTTATTGTTTTACAATGTTCAAGCTGATCAGGCCGATGCAGATCTGGACCGATCAGCCCGGCCCGTGATCCCGGAGACTTTACAAGCTGATATCTTACATCATTATCACGTCAGCTTAGAGGGTGGCCACCAGGGCGTAGGTCGGACGTACCACAGGGTTCGCAAACATTTTCACTGGAGAGGCTTATATCGAAGTGTCCAAAAGTTTGTCGGAACATGTACGGATTGCGAAACCGGAAAAGGTATGCCCAACTCCGGGGTAGATCACCTGGAAATATCCAGGCGACCTACCCTTTCCAAGTGATAGCGACGGATCACATACCGTCCCTGCCAAAATCGTTCAAGGGCAACACAGAGTTGTTGATCTGGACTGATCTGTTCACAGGGTTGGTGATCGCGAAAGCGGGATCTACCCGAACAGCCCAACAAGTCGCTTGCAGTTATGAAGAATGTGTCGTTAGGCGGTTTGGAGCTGGTGAGGTGATCAGGCATGATCGGGACCAGGTTTCATGGCCGAAGTTTTCCGATCATTCAACCAGATGCTTGGTCAGAAACAGAGCGCGACCATGGCCTACCGTCCGCAAGCGAACGGTAAGGCCGAACGCATGGTACAGACGCTAACCAGAGCTATCAAGATGTATGTCGCGGATTCCGCTCAACAAGACTGGGATGAGTATGCAGAGAGGTTGGTGTTTGCGTTGAACTCCTCTTTCGATCGGATCAGGGGAGATACTCCGTTCTACTTGGCGTATGGTTGGGACCCCCGATCTACCATCGAGTCGGTGATTCCTGTTGGATGTACCCGAGGTCGAGATCGCGAAGCTCGTCGATGGCGTATGGGACTCCAGCGTCACTACCAACATGCGCGGGAACAAGTGAACGAACGACTGCGGAGGGCGATCCAAGAAAGAGCCGATCGGAACAATGATCAAGCCGATTCCCATAATATCGAACCGGGATCAAGGGTCTGTCTTTACTTGGATCGCGTGAAAGAAGGATATACCAGGAAATTAGCACACCTGTGGCATGGACCCTTCCGTATATCCGAATTGATCGGCGATCATGCCGCCCGGTTGATCACTGCTGGTACCGATTACGGAATTTTCCCGATCGTCCACTTGTCGAAGCTGAAGCTGGTCCGAGAATATCCCGATCGTCCAAAAACCAGGCTGTCATCCGATGATCAGCCAAGGTTTGGCTTTGACGAAGCTCTCTTGCCCGAGGACAGTTGGGAAAGAACGTTGGACCAGAACGAATTTGAAGGGAAAAGATTTTGGATACCCGATCAGGCAAGAGGTTTTGATCGAACCCATCGTGATTACTTGGTTCGGTGGAAGGGTTATGACGATCCCGAGTGGGTAGATGGACGTGATCTGAACTGTGGAGCTCTAGTAAGAGAGTTTGGACGTGATCGGGTGAGACGAAATCGACTGATGCAAACCCACGAAGAGGGCAACCAGGAGTCTCAATAGCCTGGGTTGACACATCGTGACAGATCAGCCAAAGGTAATGGTCGAACAGGTGGAGATCAAGGAGGTTGAGCTGGTTCAGAGTCAATGGATATATATATATAATTTACGAGAACTACATTTGCATACATGTGAACGATCGATATACAAGATGGAGACAATATTGGGACCTGAATATGAAGTGTGGATACGGAACGTGAAAGTTATCAAGAAGTTGTCGTGATATATTGATGATTATGGAAAGAACGAAACGAAAGCTGGTTGTCACGACAATCACGGGCCATACTTCGTGCGCAGACGAGAAACCGTAAACGCCGGATGATCCATGGGGCTTGATCGGTACTGGTTCCGCCAAGGCTCTTGGTGATCGGCAAAGATCAAGGCATCACGCAACGTGCCGATCGGAGTCGGGTGTCCATAACCAGGATACCACTCCCCGCCGTCAGCCTTGATGCCTCGCGCTCCCGCCCGGCGAACAGGCAGGTGCAGCACGGCAGGAAACAAGAAAACGTCCAGGTCGCACTCGCCGCGTTGAATCCCATTGACCACATGGTCGCAGATCGCGGCCCAGGCAGCCCCGGCTTTGGTGCGTCGGCGCTTGCGAGCGTGATGATAATGTTCCAACCACGCGTCCTTACGCATCGCCGCCGTGATCGGGAAATGGTGGGTCGCCTCCCATATCGCTTGAACATGCTCTTGATAATACAGGGCCAGACGTCCCTGCAGATCAACAAACCAGGGGCGATTGGGAAATTCCAACCCGGGCATAGGTGTCATGAGGACATCCCAAGGTGCTGAATCGATCAGAAGCTCGATGGCGCCCCTGGTCAGCACACTCGGTTGCCATTGCGTGTCCTTGGGCACGGACGACCTAATTGGAAAGATATTCTGGCGGACGGGACCACAAGCGAGGGACGAGTTTGTGCCTCACCGAAAGAACTTGAGGCGTCAGATCCCATACCTGATCGGCACTCCAAGGTCGTCGAGTTGCCATGTGAGCAGGCGTCGGTTTGCCCTGCATGACGACGTATAGATCCATGAACCGTTGGTTCGGATCATAGCTATAGTCGTCCTGCTCGATCGACGACTTGCTTGCTGGAATGAAGACGCCCGTGAAGTTGGGTGGTCGGGTGGTCAGCGTCGTATTGGCGGGTGGAGGAATGCTGGGAACAGCCGAAGCCGGTTGCCTCTCCTCAAGATCATCTTCGTCCTCGCCATCGGAGTCAAGTAAAGCGACGGCCCGGGTCAGCGAAGTTACGCCCGAAGGGGTCGCCACTGGGGCTCGACGATCAGCGCTGCGTGATCGGGCCAGAGCAGATAGCGTCCTTTCGTCCAGATCAGTCGACTCGTCGTCCGAGTCAACAATAAGACGAGAGCGCTTGGCGGGAGCCACCTTCTTCTTCGATGAGCTTGCCCGTTTACGCTTTGCAGAACTCAAGATCGAGGAGACTGATCTCGAGGCTAGCGGTAAACGGGGTGGAGTAGACGCAGAAGCCGCTGCAGTGCTGATCACGGGCTGATCAGCACCATGGGTCGGCGAGGAAGCGACGGAGAACGTGGGCGATGGCGGGGCAGACTCGGGAGGTTGCGACGGTGTCCCAGACGGAGCAAGAGAGCTGATCAGCTCAGGAAATCGTTGCAAAGCCGTCCGAAGCGACTCCGAATCGGTGTTCGGGTCGGTCCACCTATCCATGGTCTGGACCGCAATCTTCCTCAAGTCGGCGTTATGCTGGATCCAGGCGCGATCATCGAGCTCTAGGGTTTCAAGTTTAACCCGAGCAAGATTAAGCTCGCGCCGACAATCTTCAGCTTCCTTCCGACTCTCGCACAACCTTTTCTGTATGTTGGCGCGGCCGAGGCGTGAATCGGAAAGCTGCTTCACCAGGAGCTGGACCTGCTCATCTGAGTAGCGCATCTCGACTTCCAGACGCTCCACGTCCTCAGCAGTACGGATCTTGTCACGAAGCAGCTGATCATGGTCGAGACGGTGATCATCGAGCTGTTGCAGATGACCCACCATCTCGACCATTGAACCCTTCATCGCCTCGATGCGTTCGTCTAGAAGCAAACATGGAAAGTCATATACAGATCGCAGAAGAAACAAATGGGATGAGCATACCTTGATCGCGAACAGTAACAGTCAGCGAACAGATCAGCGACTGTAGAGAGGCGACGGTATCCGAAGGCTTGGAGAGGCGCAGAGCAGCGAGGTCAGCTGACAGCTGATCACGCTCCATCGTCAGACTCTGGACGCGGCCTGTCATGTCTTGCAGATCTCGGTCAAGTCTGTCGCGATCTAATCGTAGAGCCGACAGCTGGCTAGCCAGATCGGCAGAATCACGTTCCAGGGTATCGATAACGACCCGACGGTCGAATAACTCGGCATTAAGCGCCCGATTGGTATCATATAGGGAAACCAACTCGGGAATTGCGCTTCGGAGTTCCAACCGTAATCGGCTAGCTTCCATGGACCCCAACGTGAGTGGACCAGATCCCTCCACTAGACGAGCTAGCTGTTCCAAGTAACTGACAGGGCGATCTGAAGAAGGCCGAGCGGGAAGACTCCAAGGCGGACGATACGAAGTCAGGGTCGTCGTTGGACGGATGAGACTGGTCGTGATCGGTGCCGCGGTCGTGATCGGGGTTGTCGCTGGATCAGCCGAACTTGAACTGGGAGGTGAGTCAGTGATCGGAAGGGCAGCCGAAGATGCCGGAGATTGAAGGGAAGATCGTCTCGAGTCAGCCATGGGTAGTCGCTAAAGAGGAAATTTGGAAATGAATAAGTCGAACTGCAGTCGTTGCGCGGCTGCAGTTTGGCTCAGGGGCGGCTGTGTTAAAGCGATCAGAAAAATGTTGAGAATGAGGTGGACCACACATGGCCGTTGATTGGTGACGATGGAACACCCATCAACGTGAGACAGTTGATGGGTGGGAAAGGCTGATCGAGCATACGACGAAAAGGTAGTGGACAACGGGTGCTCGTGATATGAAGGAATGAGCCAAGCACAGTTACTACGCCCGGTCCCAGATACTAACGGAACAGCGAAGATCACGATCGCGATCGGGATAACGTTTAGTAAGTGGAGTTCACGTGGATGTACGACAAGATCGGCAGAGACAAGTTAAGATACTGCAGCAACGGTGACGTGGCACGTCAGAGACAGTTATCGGGCCGAACTATGAACAGTGCAGATGTTGAAGGTGAATTTGATGCGAAGTTCCGGCCCGATCGGCCAAGCCAACCGATTATACCCCACAATACGAAGATCAGATGTGGAATGGGATGGGGCATGTGGAATGACGAGTCGCGCAAGTAATGTCAAGTCAAGGCAAGTGATGATGACCGATGGATCTGTCCAGGGATGACGTGAGAAGGCCCGATCAGGCCCGATTGGCTGAAATCGATGTGATATGGTTACCCCGACAGGGGATGGAGGTCAGGAGTATGGCTGAGCGGGCGAATAAAGTCGTTGTGATGGTGACCCAGAGAGTTTCCGAAGTGATCAAGGGCTGATCGCCCTGATCACTGCCCGATCACTCGGCTGATCGCTATGCCGATCATGATCGGGGCTGATCAGCCTCAAACCGGCGTCCAGACGCGAAGGCAGGTGAAGTTCTCAGTTAAGTCGGGCTGGATATGAAGTGAACAAGTGTCAGAAGGGCAGATCTCAAGTGGTTTCCAAGTTGTTTATCGAAAGATCGGGATGGTTGAAGATCGTTATAGAAGTCCGGCCGTGATCAGGGCAGAAGTGGTACAGATCAGCTTGAAGGTGCAGCCAGGATGGGTAAGGTGGTGCTATGCAACCGTGCGACGAAGTGAACAGGGTCGAAGTATAAATCAGGCATGAGTTGGTGTATGGTACACTAGGTATAGGACATTGCATATATAATAACAGGTTTTGATTTTCCCCCTAAGCAAAGAGTCGCTCCGCCACGTGTTGCGGTCATTGGGAGCACAGGGTTAACTAGTCCCCTCTTGCTCAACTTAATTCCCGGTTAAGACGCGCTTAGACGCATTTTGGCTTACCGGAAGACCCCCGACGGGTTTGTTTAGGTGATCGAACCTCACCCTCAACGCACACGTGTTTGGAACACGTCATTAATATTGGAAAAGGTTTTGTGGAGATAACGTTTGTGGATTACTGTGGAAGATCGTGGTTTGATCGCGTTTTCTTGGTTTCTTGTTATCTCTCTCTCTCATTGGCTGGCCTGATCGGACGAACTTTCCCGATCAGTGCCTAGATACTGATTAAGTATCGACCCCAACCCGTTCTCCGGTGAAGATTTCCACCCGAGGACACCCCCGTCTCGAGAAGGTCATCCCCTCCGACCTGATCAAGATCATCGTTTTCGTCACCGAGTCCACCTAAGTGAGTGTAACCACCCCCGATCAACGGGTACACAAGGTGAGATGAAGATAAACATAGATCCTGACGCGCATGAAGACCGGCCAGATGACCGGGAGGATCAGATCAGTCACCATAATGGTGATTCATCTGATTCTGATGCTGATCAGGATCAACGGAGTACCCCCTCCGATAGTTGGTCGTCCGGGCCAGTGGGTATCCGGATTCCACCCAAGACTTCTGTCATGGATTTGGAAATCGGCTCCACCACATTCTCGTGACGGCTACTACTTTAGATCTGTTATGTGAAAAAGTGGAACAATTGATGATTACGTGTGAAAAATGGAAACTCTCGATTAGTGTTGTGGAAAGGTTTTGGGGAAAAACAAAGGTGACCTATTTGGGTCACCAGGTTTGGATTGCTGGACTGGAAGCCTATCCAAAAGATCTGGAGTCTTGGGTAGTCTGCCTTTCCCGCGGTCATTGAAGGCCATGCAACCCTTTTTGGGCAGCTTGAACTATTACAGTCGTTTCATTAAGGATTTCGCGGTCTATGCTGCTGTGCTGTACTAGTTACGGGAGGTGGATTACCATAAGCTGAGAAAGCAGGATCGACAAGGAGAAATGCTGATCGGGTCAGCTATATCAGCCAATGCGAAGCTGGACTCGCCAACAATATCAGCCAATGAGATGCTGACCGGGTCAACTATATCAGGCAATGAGAAGCTGGCCTCGTCCACCCAAGCAGGCAGCCGGCTCTTCAACCCCAATGCGGCCCGGCCAGACGACCACATGACCAGGGCGATGGTGGCCTTCGGCATGCTGAAAGCAAAGATAGCGACCACACCAGTCCTGAAGCACTGTGATGTGGATAAGGTGCCAGTGGTCATCATCTATGCTAACAAGTGGGCTATCTCGGCTGCCCTAGTGCAGGATCATGACGTAGTGTATTGTCTGTGATGTTCACCAGCCGGACTCTGAAGACTAACGAAGTGCACTATGGGCTGGTGGATGAAGAAGTTTTGGCCTTACTACGGATTCTGGATGTGTGTTACACGATGTTGGTATCCCGCCCTATTAAAGTGTTATCCAGACGGTCGACCCTGTCATGGCTTCTTACAGCAAGCGGAATTGATGGCCGGCTGGGTAGATGGGCTGCACTGTTGTCCATGTGAGTGGTCTCTCGAAGTGATCACGTGCACTGAAGAAGAAGAGATATTGGGCACATTAGCGACTAGCATCACTCGAAGGGCAGAAGTGGAAGAAGCACTGTAGCCCCCCGAAAGCAGCCACGACATTCCATCACACTCCCGCCACCAACAGTAGGTCCAGCGGAAGAGCTGATGGTTCTGAGCTTTGACGGATCGGCGAGCGTCAAGAAGGGAGTGGGTGCCTATAGTGCCATCTTGTGGAAGCTGCAAAATAATTTGCGTTTTAGAAAGCGAAACGTATACTGATTTTTATCCCAATACAACCTTTTGTGTAACCTACACTAAATAGCCTGGCTGGAGAGTTATGTGCCTTACCTGAAATAGCGCAGTCAGCTCAACCAGGATACCCTCTGTGAATCGTATACCAAATATCATGCTCAACCTGGATACCCCTTTGTGTACCGTACACCAAATATTCTGCTCAATCTGAATACCCTTTTGTGTACTGTACATAAAATATCCTGCTCAACCTCGATACCCCTTTGTGTACCGTACACCAAATATCCTGCTCAACCTGGATAGCCATCCACCTTGAACTGGACAAAACCTGGACGCCGACTCCGACTCCCCTTCCGTGGCCACGCATCCACCTTCGGCGTCCCATCCGACTTCTACAGGGGCATAGCCTTCCTCAGAGCCCTTCATACGGACATCCCTTAGCCGATCCACCCCTTGGTCACCTATCACCACCATCGACGGCCATCCAGCCCCACCTGGTCCGGCCGGCCAACTTCTGGCAGACCTTGATCAAAGCCTTCGGTTCACCCTCACCTATTCCATGCCTTGCACCGATATGTTATTTGTGAGTACACCGGGCAGCTGCCATCCTGCATCCGCGCTCTTGACCAGCAATTTCCGCCAATAAAAAGACAGCCTCGGCCCGGTGTATTTCACACCCGGCCGTTAATTCATTCCGAAGTCACTTCACCACACATTGGATAAGAGATCGAAAAAGGCGTTTGCTTTTTTTAGATTGCTCCTGGGATATACATAGGCCTCTTAGAAGTAGGTAGAAGTACTTAACTACCTATTTTACTGAAAAATAGTTATTCTGGCAAACTCATATTAGGTAGTCGTCGAACATTGTATGGGGATTAGGCAGAAAGCAAATTAGAGATTCTGCAATATAAAATTTCAAGATAAATAATACGACAAGATCAGTAAACTACCTGTACATGGAACAATTTTATACTAGCCCGAATTGTAGTGAATATATGCATCCACTACCATGCCAAACTTCACCAACTTAGTATCTATTTTTTCTATTAGTTCTATATTTTGTTCTGCAGAAAACTCATTTGGAAGGGGTATATATAATTGGGAAACTGGGAAACTTGACCCATTGTCAAACGGGCAACAATCATCTGGTCATGCAAATAAAACGGTGGCAATGGATAAAGTATCTTCTCGACGCCAAAGCCAAAAGGTCGTCAACCATGACACAGGTCGTTTCTACAAGCGCTTTCTATCTGAAAAATAAGTAAATGCGAACGTTGACAAAATTGTTAAGTGAGTTTCTACAAGTGAAAAAAAAAGCCAAGAAAGCACCAAATATCAAGGAAGAGAAGACAAGTGGCGATAAAGAGAAGTCGTTAGGGGCACTGATGCCCAAGGAAGAGAAGGGTAAGTCCTCTGATAAGGCGCAGGAGGACAAGAAAGTGCTTTTTGGTGCTGGTTCTAGTGCTACGGTGGCAAGTGGTATCAAGGAGAACGCCATGAAGGCGAAAAAGAAGGAGAAGTCGTATTGAAAGCAAACGACATCAACAAAACTGATGAGCAAAAAACGACAGCGGGATACGTCAAAGAGCTTACGAAGAACAAAAAAGACAATGTCGAGGACGAGTATAAGAAAGAAACAGAATTGGAGGAGGCAATGAAGATAGTAGAGGGTAGAGGTTGACGTGGTCAAGCTACGGAAGAGGTCAATGCTGGAGAGGTGAAGGTGGAAACGAAAAAGACAGAGACAAAGATTGAGGAGACGAATGAAGAGGTGAAGATAATGTGCGCAAAGCAAGAGTGACAACTAAGGAGACAAAGATTGTGGAGACGGAGCAGAAGAAGGTGAAAAGTATTGAGCTTTCGGCCGAGGTTGAGAATTATACAGTCAAGAAAATTAAGACGGCGGTCGTCAAGCCGAATTCAGCCTTGACAACGACCACGACCACAACAACAACTACGAACGATCAACGGTTGGGGACACAAATGAGACAAGTCACCTCTCGCTAACGAAGGGTGTCGTGGGTAAGAAAGTGACGGTCACGAAAAACTCGAATGACTCCCACTCGCTTAAAGTGGAAATATCGGAGAAAAAAGCGTCGGTAGTGACACTTTCCACTGCGTAGACTACTTCGAAGAATAAAAAAGCAACCGCGAAAAATCTGTCTCTCAGCTCCGTCGGCATCAGTGGATAGCGATGGCTTTAAATCGCCTGATCGCGTAGATGACGTAAGTCGCGTCTCGTATCCTACCGATTCGCAGCTAACGCCGTAAGGAAAAAAGAAAGAAAGCGTGGAAAAGACCGATCTTCTGAAGGCGTAGGAGGGCAAGCCTTCATCGATGCGTGAGAGAATACAGAGAGGGGTTGATGTCATCTTTACTATTTGTGCTTGAACTTGCCAAAAAAATATGAAAAAGTGGTAAAAAAAACTCAAGCAACGATAGAATGTACTTCTATTGTCTTCGTTAAACGATGCCGATTTCACTCAAAGAAACAGTCACAACAGTGCATGGAGAGACATTCCAGCCAGCTTACATCTTAGCCATGCCCATGGACTTCGTGCGCCAATGTTGCCCATAAGGATTTAGGTAATTCACTTAGTTTTCTTTAGCTACCCTGTCCGCCAAATCAAGCAATCGAAAGTACTGCTGTGCTTGTAGTTGTCATTCCATAGCGTAATTACTGAGAGACGATCGCTGCGAATTTTTGATCTGCGTCAGCAAACTGAATTCATTTCAACAGTGTGCGTTCCAGGGGAT
Source organism: Sclerospora graminicola (assembly GCA_001887855.2). Taxonomy (NCBI): domain Eukaryota; phylum Oomycota; class Peronosporomycetes; order Peronosporales; family Peronosporaceae; genus Sclerospora; species Sclerospora graminicola. The sequence goes on along the minus strand of MIQA02000555.1, from coordinate 11,404 downwards.
ATGGCAGCTATTCCAGCGAGAAAAACGACAAAGATATCATATTTTCGGTCGCCATCCACAACTGCCCAAACATCCGTAAAATCTGCACTCGCGACGCCAGCGACTAGTCGAACTTCTGTTTACATTATAGTTCTAATCTCTGTTTCCAAACAACGTTGCAAACTGTAGACCCAAACGCCGCCGTCAATCTTTCCTTATGATAATGAATAAGGTTTCAGAAGGCATCGCATATTATAATGTCGTGTGGAGTTTCTGGGCGACACGGTGACGATTCTTGGTCAACCTCGATCATAATACTCGCTACTCCACTTATAAAGGCAGTGATATCAATCTTTAATCCGTCACTGACTAGATTTAGCGTATCGCCGTCTATTCCATCACAGAGACGAAAAGAATAAAGGAAGCACTGCATATATGATGGATAACGCGATCAATATCAATACTGACTGTCGGATCATTAGGTAACCTTGAATCGCCATCACCCTCATACTCAAATGATGCTATCCAAAGCACGATACTGGCCTTGTATTGTCACTGATTTATACTGTATCCCTTTCATTTTTCAGTACCTGGAGGACTAAGTCCGTATAGTTCGATGCTGTATGAGCAAGAGTTCCCTTAGGTAACGCAAAAGGTGTACGTTGAATATGGATCTATTGACTGCAAATCCCACCCGCACATCGAGATATCTTTGAGATCTGTGCGTTAAAAAATCGAAAACGACCACATTGTCGATAAAATGACGCTCATTACAGACGAATTTATGACTACAACGTAGGGTCCGACGGTTTGTTCGGATGATATCCGAGCTTTATACTACCAATGCCTCCGCCATAAATGACAAAAAGGCGAGACACAGCGCGAAATTTCGATGATGCGTTAATGCAACGAGCGACAGTCTCGAATTGCTGTCTGCTTTAAATTGAGAGCTTGTAGTTGCCGTCCTCTCGCTCGTTAAAATCGTCGGACATAGTGACGTGGCCAATTGCATCATCAGGGATCACAAAAGCAGATTATGTACCCGTTAGCTCGGCTCTGTTAATAAGCAGCCGTCGGATTACTCCCATGATTTTTTGTGGAACTCGGAATCAAATACTGTTATTTTCCCATGCAAGGTGGATAGGGATTGCTTCCTTGAAGAAAAACGAGCGCCGTTCTTGTAACGGCAAGTTGTTGAATATTTCCCATTGTACTGGATGCTGTTTAGATAGATGCGAAATTACGTTGTCTCTCCGAAACCTTTAGAATGTTTTTATGTTAGCGCACTTCATGCGCTCTTTTAGCTTGAAAAGGCTTGAGAACTCTGTAGTTCTGTTTACCTTCACGTCCTTGCGGTCAAATGTCTCGCAAAACTGACATTTTTCTTAGAGATCTTCGCTTGAAGCATCATGCCACATCGGACGTAGGCCTAGCTGCATTTCATACTTTGGGTCCATTTCTGGCGTTGATGGGGTACGCTAAACGTAGTTTGGACGAGTACCGAGTCGATGTTGCGAGCACTGGCACCGGGAGTCTTGGATCGCCGCCGTATCGATGCATCCCTATTGTTCTTGCTCCTTTCAGCGATCACATTGGTTTTCCCCATTTATCGATACGAGATCGCGAATGTCCTTGTCTAATTAGGTATTTTGGAAATTCAAATTAGGTATTCTGTACTTTTTTCTCGACACACTACCTACTTACACCATCACTTCACATTATAACCTAATTGAAAGATTAGCACGCCCGTCCACTTAGTCGTATTTTACCATTATTCCCGTATAAAAATATATTTAAGACGATATGTGAAGTATTTAAAACCGTTTGAGTCGCCTTTTGACGAAGTTTTTGTATTTGAGTCACCTTTTGAATATTCCCGAGACAAAAATATAAGCATAGCTTTCGTAGAGTCATTACCGCGCAGTTGTACTACCCAACGACCTCGCTGCACGCTATAATGACTCAGGACTGCTACATTCTAAATCGACATATTAAGCACTAACCGGTTTACGTGGAAAGTTTGGATTGTTTCGTTATGTTTCGTTTCGTTTAGAGATTAGGAATTGTTGGCACTAACATGTTCTCTCTATCCATTGCGTTTCGTTACGTGGATTATCGCTATTTCAATGGAATTTGCGCCGTGTTTTACACCACGACATGCATTCGTTCCACAGTACCTCGAGCCGCTTTACCACTCGTTGCTTAACGAAAATGCCATGCCAGTCCTTCTTTTCTCATCTTCCACGTTCAGGTCGTATCTTTTGTCTTTCCGACACGAATTCGATCGAGAATTTGGCCACACGTTTGCTCTGCTTGATATCCACTAAGCACTCGAGAAATACTGCCACGCGACCGAGCAGCATGGATTCGTGGTCATGTTTTTATTGACATTCTCGAGTTTCATGACCCCAAACGCGCCCGTCTTTTGGCTTGAAAGCGACAACGTGCCTTTAGTATCGTACGAGCAATGACACCAGACCCCGTGGTGAAAGCAGTTACGCAACATTAGACCCGTTACGTTCGTTCTCAAGGATAATCCTCACTGGCCAGTGTTTATCCTGACTCCATTACAAGCACGAGGATACATGGGGTACGTCATTGATTACGTTACAATGGTAAAAAGGTATGAAAAAACTCAAAGACACGGTCGTAAAGTCCATTCTGAAGAAACTCATGATCTTTGACACGACAGAGAATACTACTGCCTATGAATGCAGTAGCGGTCGAAAGCCCTACGCCATCATTCTCAAAGACGAAGATACAACGGCTCAGGTGGAACACACGGAACGAACTCGGCATCTCTCATTTTCGTCCCATTTTTCCGGTGAAAAGTCGCCAACTATCTCGTCGTTACGCGTATCCAACACCTTCGGGCCAAGATTCAGGCAGCGGAAGCTCGCTCACATCACCACTAAAGCAGCAGTAGGAGATTTCTAGGAAAACAGGACAGTAGGAGATTTCTAGGAAAAACAGGACAGTCACATGCTTGCTGCTAGGTTTGTTCGCCAAGCTCTTGTTAATTAAGACACGATACACTGCATGACACCGTCACAAGCAAAAGAAGCGCACGATCGGTGCTGATCTGGTACCCAACGGTAAACCTGCTCCGTCTCTGTAGAATGCCCATTTCATCCTCCATCTTCTCTAGTCGTCCCTACAATCATCTACGCTCAAGCCATCTTCTCGTGCTTGCACCAATTCAAGTCAACGATGAGGACCTTATCGCTGCTGTTTTGCCCGCTTCTTCTTCATACGCTTTTTATACTACTTGAAAGGGTTTAAACTCATCGTAGTTAGATCGAGTCCACTTGATCGATCGCGATCCGTGTCTGTCTCTGCTGGGAACGTGCCTTTTAGATCCTTTACCTTCGTCCCCTCGTCCTTAGGATTGATCAAAGGAAGCTTAAGAGCGCTTGTGGCGTATTCCGCTCCAATTCATTTAGATTCAAAGCGCGATGGTTTAGACTTGCTAGCAGCCCAACTTTAATCACGACGACGGTTGAACTGAGAGCTACGTTGACGTTACTCCTCGCTTTTGAATCCCTTGATTCCATCAAGTAACAGCTTATCTGTAGTCTTGGATTGCGTCTAAAGCGCCACTGCCACTCAATTCAGCAACATATTTCTCATCCAATAACTGGTTATTGTTATTGAACATCTTTAGCGCTGCATAGTTGCCAACATAAACTTAAAGAAACAGGACGCTAATTTAGTGGGAGTAGATTATTGTAAAGACTATGGAAGGTAACGCGTTTACTAATCCAATTTGAACTCGGCCTCATCAATCCCATCTATTGACCCCGATGCGCTATTCAACCAGTCTCTTCGCTTCTCCTATCGCTCTCCACGTCTCTGACAATCATGTCGCAGAAGCCACGGCTGCCGTAGCGAAAGCAGCAATGCCCCACAATTCATGCGGGTCCTAAAGTAAATACTGTCCTTTAAGTATTGAAAGAGCAGCTATTCGTATTCCTTGAATTTACTTCGTATCCAGGTGCTACCACCCCCTCTGAAGGGCTTGGCTTCACCTTTATATCCATTAGTGAGAACGTTAAAATGTTTTGCAGAGCGTGGCTGTTCAGCGGTACCATACATTGATAAACCTAGCCACAAGGAAAACACGTGTCGGGGGATGCTCCTCTGCTTATGAATTGCTGTATATTCTCGTTTCGAAACCTTTCGTTATCTCCTTTGTCCTCTTATCCGCTAAGCACGACCGATAAAGGGAGATATATTGTGAGCGCCTTTAAAGCGAATCCACAAGGTCGCAATCAAAGCTTCATCATCCGGCGCCTGCTCGATTAATACTTGACGAATTTGTCTAGTACTGCGAGTCTTCCGTTGAAGCCTGTAGCTTTTCTTTAGTGGCTCTCTAGCCCCAGAAGGCTGAAAACTTTCTCGTATTTTCTTCTCGTTTCTGAATCCATGAATACATCAGATAACGGCTATCTGTAGCGTTAGATTGCGTCTATTTCTTCGGTTCGAAGCAAAACGTCGTTGCTACCCCATTCTGCAACAAATTTCCAACCAATAACCGCTTATTGTTATTGAAAATCTTTAGCGCTTCCTCCATCTCTTCGTGCTGCATAGTTGACAAGATTCTTATTCATTTTCTTTTAAAGGGACCACTAATTCAATTGTGGTCGTTGACCGCTTTTGCTGCGGCACCCTTGGCTTTTGGGACATTATTGACCGAGACGTGGAGAGTGATAGAAGACGCGAGGGGAATGATAGAATTGTGCATCGCGATCTATATATGGGATTGATGAGGTCAATGTCAAATTGGATTATGTCCAATGGCATTGGGTCACGTTTGAACTTCCGCAGCAATACTCCACAATTAAGATCTCGTTCATCCACCCAAGTCGGTTCATCATATTTATTTCAACGGACCAGAAGCTCATGATGCGGTCATACTGGGGCTTCTTACTCGATAGGGTATCCATGATCTTTTCCCTTCGTACTCGTCTCGATAAAGTTGCATTTCCCTGCTATCCTCCGGTAAAAGGGCCTCATCGAAGTCGAACCTAGGCTGGCTTTCTGCTGAACATATTATTTTCGAACGATCAGGGTATTCCTTTGACTAATTTTAGCTTCGATAGGTGGACACCCCGTAATCAGTGCCAGCTGTGATCAGACGAGCGACATGATCACCGATCAGCTCGGAGACACGAAAAGGTCAATGCCAAATATGGGCTAACTTTCTTGCGTACCCTTATTTCACCGAACCAGATAGAGCCGGATCCTTGATTTCGGTTCATTGTTATTGCAGACCGGCCTAATCATTGTTCTGGTCAGCTTTATTTTGTATCGCCTTTCGAAGTCGCTCATCGACCTGCTCTCGCGCATGTGATGATGACACTAGAATCCCATACATCATCGACGGGATTCGCGATCCGGACTTCTGGTAATACATCCGACTAGGATCGCGGCTTCGATAGTCGACCGTGGATCCCATCCATCTATCCCGGTCGAATGAAGAGTTCAATGCGAACACCTATCTCCGCATGCTCGTCCCATTCCTGCTGAGCCGGGTCGGCGACATACATTTTTTTGGAAGACCTCGGCCAAAAACACCGGTTCGTGGTCATGTAGAATCGCCTTACTCGCGCCAAATTGCCTGAAGACACATTCTTCGTAACTTTAGGCCACTTATTGGGCTGTTCGAGTAGACCCGGCCTTAGCGATCCCTGGTCGGTCCAGATCAGCAGTTTGGTGTTGCCTTAAACGATTTCGGTAAAGAGGGGAAACGATCCATCGCTATTACCTGAAAAGGCTAAAACGTCGCCTGAATATTTCCGGTTAAACGGTCTCGGCATGTCCTTCCTGGTTTCGCAGTCCATTCAGGTTCCGACAAATTTTTGTACGCTCTGGTATAGCCCTTTCCAGTGAAAATGTTTGCGAATCTAGTGGTATGTCCGACCGACACATTGATGACCACCTTCCAGATTGACATGATAACGGTATAAAATGTCGGCATGCAGGGTTTCGGGGACAAACAATTTGCCGATAGGTCAAGATTGGATACAAGGATACACTCGGTCGATGTGGCAATAATAAAAAAAGGAGACAGTTTTTCGTCCACTGGATCTATTTCTTCGTGTCCGGCCTGACCCGGGATCGACTTAGGCAAGTCACCTGTCTTCTGTTCCGCCTCTAATTTCACTTCAATCTCAATAGCCACGACGGGTCGCTTTCGTTCAGTTTCCTCTACCGGACCGACATTGCCGGTATTCTTATCGGTGGTCAAGGCGACTTTGGGAAGGTCATCATTGTCGTCATCACCTAGGTCGGTCGTCACTCGTGGTCCGACTACGGCATCAATATCTTTGGACTTTCTTCGACACAATTTTCACTGGTCGACTTTGAAGATGATTCCTTGTTCTGGGAGTGGTATATCATGGGTCAATACAAAAATATTTCAGTAGACCGATCGGTCGATGTAAACAATGGGTAAACTGATCGACAGCAGATTTTATGGCTGACTTTTGGCGAACGATGAATACTCAACTCCTGTCATTGTTTATATCATCCTCATCATTGTCAATGCACAAGCGCATCACCTGCTGGGTCTGCCAAACGACAAGCCGTGCGATCCGGATCTTCTTGGTAGAATGACATGTTCTTGATCTTGATGTTAGTAAAGTAGTCACGATGACATACGGCGTCAAGGAATCTCCAATGTCGGTATCCATCGACCGAACGACTGCTTCGTCCTTTGTTGGCTCCCCAAGTTTTGCCTCGAAAGCGTTAGCATTAAAGTAGTTTAGTTACAACGATTAGATGCACATTGCGAGTGACGTGAAAAGCATCCTCGAAGGTTTCTGGTAGAAGAAGCACCAATCATGAAAAAAAGTAGGAATTCAGATTGATTTACGCTCGCGATAGGTGGTGACGTGAAGCATTAACATTTGTTTTCTGTATGTAAGCCCGACATGTTACTGTCGTTTAGATACTCTTCATATTCTTCAATACGTGCTAGCACGGGATTATCAGCAACGGTTGACGATATTTTTCTCTCGTTTTTTTTGTGGAGGGCATGAACTCTCCACGATATAGCGATAATTATTTACATTTTTTTCTCGTCTTTCAATCAACTTATCATGTAGGATCCGATGGCACGAACAGCACTGAGACATTGGGAAATCGCCGGCTTTTCTACCAAAGGTGAGGTATCTTAGCCTACTAACACCTCGTTACTGATAAGGTTGGTAGTGGTCTGATATGCCTGATTCTGCCATTCGCTATATCGTCATGATCCGATCGAGACGTACCCCATTTGTCGTGGTACTTTGTCTTCAGGTAACCACATCCCTAGGATCAGGTCTTCATGAACGATTAACGACCGCTCGGAAATATTAGTAATTTTAATATAGCTCGATTAGCCGATCCCTTTGACAAAGTAGTGTAAGGAAAATGGAATCGTAAAATACATGTACTTATCCTGGCTACTCGAACAGCGCTATGCCGGTGTGGTGAAGCGATCTGACAAAAAGTTGAGAATAAGGTGGACCACACACGCCCGTTGATTGGTGACGATGGGAACACCCATCAAGATGGGACAGTTGATGGGTGGGACAGACTGATCTCGTATAGGATGAAAGGCGGTTGACAACGGGATCTTTTAGTGTGAAGGGATAAGTCAAGTACCGTTATTACGCCTGGTTCCGGATATTAATGGAATGGCGAAGGTCACGGTCCGATCGGGATATTGGATGTTAAGTGGAATTCACGTGGACGTGCACGACTAGACCAACCGAGACAAACTGGACATACGGCATCAATGGCGAAGTGATATATCAGGAACAGCAGAATCCAGTTATCGGAATGAGTCATGAACGGTACAGATGTTGAAGTTGGATGTGATATGGAAATCCCGGCCCGATCGGCCGAGTGACTTAACTCCGCCCTAGAATACGAAGATCGGGTACAGGACAGAACTGGGTATATGGATCGGCGAGCCGTACGAGCATTGATAAGCTCAGGCAAGCGGTGAGAGTTGATAGATCCATCCAGAATTAACGCAAGAAGGTCTGATCAGGTCTAACTTCACGAGAAATGCTGAGTCGGTGCGATCTTTGCATCCCAACATGTAATGAAGGTCAAGAATATGGTCGAGTGAACTGGCAATGTCGATGAGGTGGTAACCCTCGAGGTGATCTGGGGCTGATCGCCCTGATCACCGCCCCGATCACTATGCGGATCGCTGTGCGGATCATGATCTGAACCGATCGGCTCCAAACCGTCTTCCAGGTGTGAAGAGAGACGGAGTTTTCAGACAAGCCGGGTTTGATATGGAGCGAACAGTGTCTGAGAGGCAGATATCGAGCTGGTTCCAGGCTGCTTATCGAGAGATCAGGATGGGTGAAGATCGCTATAGAGTTCGACCATAATCAGTCCAGAAGTGGTACGGATCAGTTTGAAGGTGCAACAAAGATGGGCAAGATGGTACTAGCGCAACCGTGCGACGAAACAAACAGGATCGAAGTATGAGGTAGGCACATGAGTTGGTGTATGGTACACTAGGTATTGGACATTGTATATATAATATCAATATTGAATTTACCCCCTAAGCAAAGAGTCGCTCCGCCACGTGTCGCGGTCATTGGGAGCACAGGGTTAACTAGTCCCATGGAGCTTAACTTAATTCCCGGTTAAGACGCGCTTAGACGCATTTTGGCTTACGGGAAGGTCCCCGACGGGTTTTGTTAAGGTTTTTCTAACCTCACCCCCCCGCGCGCACGTGTTTGGAACACGTTTATTATTGGAAAGGTTTTGTGGAGGAATAGTTTGTGGATTACTGTGGAAGATTGTGGTTTGATCGCGTTTTTCTTGGTTTCTTGTTGTCTCTCATTATTATTGACTGGCCTGATCGGACGAAGTTTCCCGATCAGTGCCTATCTAGGCGTTAAGTATCGACCCTGACTCGTTCTCCGGTGAAGATTCCCACCTGAGGACACCCTCGTCTCGAGAAGGTCATCCCCTCCGACCTGATCAAGATCATCGTTTTCGTCACCGAGTCCACCAAAGTGAGTGTAACCTCCCGCGATCAATGGGTACACAAGGTGAGATGAAGTTAAGTATGGATTCTATCGCACATGACGACCGGTCGGATGACCGGGAGGATCGGATTAGTCATCATAGTGATGATTCATCCGATCCTGATGGCGATCAGGATCAACGGAGTAACCCCTCCGATAGTTGGTCGTCCGGGCTAGTGGGTATCCGGATTCCGCCCAAGACTTCCGTCCTGGATCTGGAAATCGGCTCCACCACAATGGTGCGCGTGCCCGGATTACTTGGTGACACAGGATATCACCGTGATTCCTTTGATGATGAAAAAGATGTGAAAATCAAAGTGGAGGAAACCTTTTCGGGTGTATTGGAGGAAGGCGTATCGCCTCCGATGCTGTCCAAACTAAAAGAAGCGAGGGTCGACCTGGTCTGGTCGGAGTTCCAGGTCGAAATTAAAGAGGAAACAACTCCCCGATCGGGGCCGATCTTGGTTATAGTAAATTACTATAATCGGGAAGATCGAAGTGCTGACCTGTCCTTGCCTAAGAAGAAAATGGAAAAGGAAGAAAAACTTGGGGCGGATCAATGTGATCAACCTATAAAATATGTGAAACCGAAACCGAAGATCTTCGAAGAAGATGAAGATAAGACCGAACCAGCTGAGAAGACCACGGTTCAAGATGTAGAACGATTGTTTTATCTTCGGGAGTTTCACAAGTTCCTAGCTACCAACCGAGTGATGAAGATCGTAGAACCCAAGATCATCGGGAAGCTTGAAGGTCGGGCGACCAGGCCGGTTATCACAGGCAGTCAGCTCGACGTGATCAGGAACCTCTTGGTGCAGATCGACGAAGTTGGTTTCACTACTGGTGCGTTCGACGCGAATATGCTGTTCGATCTAACGGTGTCGGAAGCTTGTCGAAATGTCGGATTTTTTATAGTACGGTAAAATATGATCGTTTATCCGACATCACTTGAAATTTGTATATAGCATTTTAGCAAATCAGTGAGCGATACACACTTTTTAAACCAATGAGTCTATCCAGCCCTTTAGCGGGCCTATTTTGACCAACCAAATTGCAGTAGTTGGCTCGATAGCGTCCGACAGAGTTGTCGGAACCAAACGGCAAATATGTAAGCCCATACAAATCCAGAGAGTTCCGGCATTCTTGCATATTGCCTCTCTTCCGACGGACTTTATTTTTAATTGTAGCAAAATTGAATTTAAAATTTATTCTCTTTTGCTCTTCTTTGCGTGTATCTCATCCGCGCCTCTGACTTTTTCTTTCCTGTCGCATCTCTCCCACTCAGAAATTGTTTACCAAACGTTCTCAAACATTGTCCATGACGTGCAACGGAGCGTTTCTCAAACAAGCGACCATGACATGGAAATGATACCTCTATCGCTAAAGAATATGCTAAAGTCTGTCCTGGAACGCCTACGCAGGCGGAGTAAAAGGATTTTGGTAGTGTTTTAAGAACCGCAAGTGGAGCTTTAACGTGAAAAGATGGGAATTTTGTTTTATTTGCAGCAGAGAAAGGTAAAGAACAGCAGGAGCTTTACTTGTGGTTGGTGAGACCGTTCACAATATCAACAGCTTCAGTTAGTATCGTGCTATAAACTTTGAGTTGAGATTATGAGATTAGCAAGTCGTCACACCGTTTGGTGGAAACAGACGAACGTCGAATTATGTTGGATTCGTGGGATATTACCACCTTTGTCTTCTCGCCTTCAATCAGTTCGTTCTTCTTTAAGAGTTAGTGCGATACATTACCTCATGTCGACGGCTTCGTCAGAGATCCATTTTGATTTTTTTGCCACGCATAAATTTTGTTCTATTTTTGATAACAAGTACAGGTGAGAGTTTTCCGTTATTGCTGTCTCATTTGTGCGAAATGCTGTCGTAAGAACGCACAAATTAAAAAAAATCTTTGGGCTGTGTTCGGGTAGAGTTCAGAATCTACATGTTCATCGCTTTCTCGTACACAGATTTCATTTCGAGAAACTACGTTTTCGTGAACTGCTCTTCAAAACATTCATGTTGGCGATGCTGTCAAGATTTTAAACTGGAAAACGTCCCAATAAAATCACACAAAGTTCAATACAAATACAAGTATAATAGAATGATTGTTTCGCTCAAGCACTTTCGAAATAATTAGTTTGCCTAATGATCGACGTGCTGGGCGACCGACCCGTACTTTAGCGTGATACGCCCTAAACGATCAATTTAAGCTTCAAGTTCCTTAACACTTAGTCGATTTTTGTTCGTTGAAAACGACCACAGGTAATTGTTCTATAAACTCAACAAGATTTCCAATTATTTGTCCATGATATCCATGATTTGCAGTTTCATATTTTCTCCTCCACATAAGACGTAATGCTCGTTGCCAGACGCTTTTCATGGGGACT